>JAHWFP010087349.1:95175-114630 GCA_023313725.1 Lithobius niger
ATTTTTTTTTTTACTTACCTTTGGCTTTCATTTTTAAACTATCATTTTGAAGAGGTTATTTCTAGAGCCTAAGCAATTTTTTCTGTCTTTAATAAAATGGCAATTTGTAATTCATGGAAAACTAATTCCTGAAAATCTTATTACAAGGTATGGGTATGTTAGGCTAGCCTATAAGAATGAAAAACTCACGGTATTTAAAACTTACTGACGTTTATTTACAAATTATTTAGTTTTGACTTATACCGCCTTTGGAAATAATTGAGCAATCACGTAGGTCATTTTCTCATGTATCGGTACATTTCTTTTTTGGATAGATTATATCAAAGAGCAAAGCAATGTATTCATCTTGCCTCACTTTATTGTGATTCTTGTACATTTCGGCATGAGTACTGTCAAGGTCGTCTTGCGTATCGTTAATGTTGCTTGGTACCAATATCATCCCAACATTGGTACCCCAATGTTTATGAACAACATTGGGGTACCTTGTCAGCTACTGTGTGCAATTTTTCCTTCTTACATGCTTTTTCCATTAGTAGCATCCCTTTTTTGCTTACTAGATAGGTCTGGCAATAAAACTACTGCTTCCAAATCACTATCAGTTCCCATCTTACAAAATAGTTACGGAAATCTCTGAAAATCAGCAGAATTTTGGCAGCGAGTAGCATTCAGTCGGCCATTTTGATCACATGACCTAATGAGCATCACTGATTGGTTTGAAACGATTTACAGTAATTGAAACTAACTCGCTCGGTGACTAATGCGTTTTTGAAAATAAAATCATTTTTTCATAGCCTATAACGTGTGACTTAGAACCGTTTGATATCACACAATATTACTCAATGATTGCTATGCCTGTGGCGACCTTTATCCGCCAAAAACCGTAATTTTTTCAAAAAATGACTAAGGCCCTTTTGGAAATCTGCTCTTCATTTGATACAGTAACTTTGTTTGCTGTTTGGATAACAGCCAAAGTAATGCCAATTTTTAAGAAGGGGAACACCGGTGATCTACTTAACTGCCGTCGTATCTCAATAACTTCGATCCCCTGCAGGATAATGGAACGTATTATCAGAGGAAACATGCTCACCCTGGTTAACAAGCACCAAATGATCATACCTGATCAGTTTGGCTTCATGCCGGGAAGACAACATTGTTGCAACTTCTCAAATCCTTGGATGTTTGGACGGAGACCCTCGACATTGGGCTGTCAACTGATGTTATTTTATTTGATTTTAAGAAGGCCTTTGACTCGGTGGTACACCGTAGACTTCTCGTAAAGTTGGAATCTGTGGGCTTCGGGTGGTTACTCTTTGGCTGGATCAGGGCCATCCTAACTGGCAGAACCCAATATGTAGTGGTTGATGACACCTCATCACTTCCTCTCGAGGTTATCAGTAGCGTCCCTCAGGGTTCTGTCCTCGGTCCTCTTCTATTTATACTCTGCATAAATGCCCTGTCTTGTGTTACTGAGACTTGTGTGCATAGTAAATTTGCTGATGACCTTCTTTGCCATGCTTCTTTGTTTGCCAGGACGGACGCCCTTCAGAGAGAAATAAACGGTATTCTCGACGGATCAATTGAATGGCAGCTGCCGATTGCACTTAATAAATGCCTTATTTTCCACTTTGGAGTCTCTACACTTAACATACATACTAAATTAATCGTCTAAACCTATCAGCCGTCCCAGAGGTTAAGAGCTTAGGAATTATTCTCAGCTCTACCCTTAAACAATCCGCACATTGCAACTACGTCGTGAAATCGGCTCTCAGCAGACTCCATGTCATAAAGGGTGTATTAGCTTCCAGTGATGTCAAGATCCTGGTCTCCGCATTCAAAATTTACGTGCGACCAATCCTGGATACGCCAGCTAAGTATGGCCCCCGTGCTCCTGGGTGACATTGACCATATTGAGTCCATACAGCGCTGCTTTACGCGATTGATGGCTGGTCTCAAAAACATGGCATAACCCCGGCTCGTTTGGAACTCAGACTGGATACTCTCAAGCTTAGACGACTAAAGGCCAATTTGGCGTTGACCTTCAGGATTATTAGGGGGTTTAAACCTGTCGACGTCCCTTTTTTCGAGTTATCGTCGTTGCATCAAACCTGCGGCCATTCACGCAAACTTGTGAAGACTTTGACGACGTTGGTTGCTCGCTCTTCCTTTTTTCCTGTGTGAGTTGTTGCGCCATGGAATGCTCTGCCCTACAAGCTGGTTTTCTATCTACATCCGTCCAGAGTTTTAAGCGCAGACTTGACAGGTTGGATCTCTGTAAATTCTTGATGAGACCGGAGTTCTGTACACTTTGCCATCTGTCCACAAGTAAACAAGATGGGATCGGCATCAGTGGCCTCGGCCCTGCCATTCCCTTCGCACTGTAATGGTGTGAAAAACATTTATTATTATTATTAAAATATTAATAGTGGGCTTTGGTATGGATCTTGGCTTCCATTATGGGACACACACAAAGTGTGATTGTTGAGGGTGAGTTGTCCCCACCTTCAGCCATCATTAGCGGCTTGCCCTAGGTTCCATTTTGGGACCAATGCTTTTCTTGTTTCTGAATGACCTCCAATGTCGTGGAACTGCTGTCTCCCAAGGGAAATTTGCCGACGACTTAAAACTCCGTGCTCTACTTATCTCACCTGATGATGACTTAATTTTACAAAGAAGTATCGATTCAGTCTACGATTGGTCCGTCACTTGGCAGTTTCCCCTATCATCCGAGAAATCATAGCTTTACCTTGGGCAGAAGTTTTTTCCCCTATACTTTCTACCTGGGTGATAAGATTCTTGATGAAACGTTTGACAACTTCCGGGACCTTGGTGTTTGGTTCCAGCCCGACTTAAAGTTCACCACATACTGCAACGTTATCGCCACTGCGACCAGCCGTAGATCCGCCATGGTGCGTCGCTGTTTCAATTCGGGGAATCTTCACACCAGGCTTTGGGCCTTCAAGGTATACGTGCGACCATTACTTGAGTATGCAAGCCAGGTTGGTCTCCTCGTTGCCTCAAGGATATCGACAGGAATGAGTCCGTGCAAAGGAAGATTAGTAAAACACTCCCGGTCATGCACAACATGGAATACTGCCAGCGTCTTAAAATCCTCAAACTGGATACCCGTGAGTGCCGACGCCTTAAAGCGGACCTTTTGTTGACATACACGATTTTGCACTCTATCCTCCCTATCGACCTTCCATTATTCGAACTGAGTTCTGTTGCTAAGACCATGGGAAATTGTCTTAAGTTATGCCTTACTAGATTTCACACCAACATGCGAAAAATTAAAAACGTTCCTATTCTGGATAAGAAAAGTGATATACATGTTTTATGTGAAAACAACCCTTGAATCCCAAAATCGTATTTAAAGTTTAAGTATATCATGCATAATTCGCGCGAAAGCTCCGTTTTTCAGTTAGTTGTTATAGTGATTTTCTTGTTTAAAGTGCTCATGTGATCTCTCTAATAGCCCGAAATGAACATGCTTAGGATTTTCCGAAAGGTGGGGATCCATTTTTTCGATCAATCCTAACCAAAAAAGTTTAACTTCTAGTATAGGGGTCGTCCTACGCCCATTTAAAAGTGAAGAGATAATGACATAGCGGCGAAAGTGTATAATAATTTTCGAATTCAAAGGGCACTTGCGAGCTCTCTAATAGCCCAAAATGAACATGGTTAGGATTTTCTGAAAGATGGGGATCTATTCTTTCCATCAATCCTAACATAAATTGTTTAACTTCTATAGGAATCGTCGTACGCCCATTTAAACGCGAAGAGGTAATGGCGTAGCGGCGAAAGCGTATGTTGATTTTCAAATTCAGTGTCCGTACGAGCCCTCTAATAGCTGAAATGGACATGCTTAGGGTATTATGTAAGGTGGAAATATATTCTTTCCATCGATCATAACCGAAATTGTTTAGCTTAGATAGGGACCACCATACGTTTTCGCTGCTACGCCATTACCTCTTCACCTTTAAATTGGTGTAGGACGGTCTCTAAGTTAAACAATTTCAGATCGAAGAAGTAGGTCCCAACTTTCCGAAAATCCTAAGCATGTCTATGTTGGGCTATTACATGGCTCGCAAGAGCACTTCGAATTCGAAAATCACCGTGCGCTTTCGTCGCTACACCATTGCCTCTTCACCTTTAAATGGACGTAGGACGGTCCTGGTCTAACGTAAAAAAGAATAGATCGTCACCTTTCAAATATTCCTAAGCATGTGTAGTTCGGGCTAGTCATCAAGTTCTGGTATGGGATACGACTAGCACCGACAACCTTTGGAGCCTTTGAACACCGTCTCTGCCGCCAAAGCCGGCAAGGAAGTCAAGGAAGTCTATACCTGGATAGCCGGTAGTTCTTTTGCCCGGTGGCAAAGGGGACTGTGGGTTCCTTTGGTCGGGGGGCCTGGATCTTAGCTATTGTTATCAGTGGGTTTCTAAGAGACTGTAGAGGTGAGATCCTCCGCAATCCTTGGCCAGTTTATTGGTGTGACTGTTCAGCGGAGGAACAACGCCTCAATCCTAAGCATCATTCCTACCAATGCTTCCTTCGACGAATACATCACTCAGATTTGAGTGAAATCGTTCAACATACGAGCAGCAGAGGAGTTTGTAGCGACATAGATGAAAAGTCCAGATAAGAAGCAAACAGTTGACGTGAATTTATTCTAATCGATAAACAGTTGTTTCAAAATTCTTGTTCATACCTTTTTTGTATTTAAAACAGGATGTACAGCTTTCCAGTTAGGCATCATACGTTACAATGTTAGCGTGATGTTTTACATAAAATACAGACAATGTTCAAGGAAAAGGAACTCTACAGCTTATGGTTCAAATAGTTATATTTCGTGTTTTTTTTCCCAACACTTCAATGTTATTGTAGTATAATATCACGCAATGTCGCATTTCAGAGGCCCTAACCTGTGCGAGTTGTGTTATTATGCCATGGGTCCTTTTTGGTTAGTTATGGCTTTATCTTTCCAACAAGCTATTAAAAATTAAAATCGGTGTACTGGTTACAGAGATGGATATTTTTAAGGTTAAACCACGTGGTGGCCATCTTTGATGACGTAATGACGCTAAACCGGAAGTGACGTCAGTGGGCACCATATCAAAAAATGTTGTTATTTATCTATAAAATAGATTCTTAAAGTTTCACGTTTTTTTCTGGAAGTGTATGGTTTTTTACCTTAGCCGCTTGACTAATACATGTGCATCACCTACGAACACCATGATAAATAAATAAATAAACAATCTATAAACATGGCTGTAAGCCAAACTTTGCAATACACAAAGAGACATTACCGCTGCTTCTGCATTTCAAGTGAATACTCGTAACCACTAAAAGAACGATAAACGCAGAATAAACTTCTAGCAAGTCAAAAAATATACCTCACGAACGCATGTTCATGAACAATAATTGGTTTATATTCTCTTGATTACATACCAATACCATTTGATTCATGTACAGAAAGAGTATACGGAAAATTCGTCAGTATTCATATTTTATGAAAGAGTTAAAAAGGCTTAAACTAGCATTGCACTAGTAACATAAGATACGATTCTGTCATTTTCATGTGATGTGTTTGATGTTTATCAGCAACCAGCAACTATGCAATGTTGTTTTGTGTATTTCAATTGCATTATTATTTTGATACAACCATTGATTTTATTTTTTTTGTGCGCTAAAAGCAAAGAAAACCATTTTTTTCTATTGCATCCAGGAAACGAAGGTCACTACTTCTCTTTAAACTCATGAACGATTTGACCCGAGGACGCTTCAGCCGAGCGGCACGAGGTATTTTTTGTCGTGGAAAAAAAAAGCGAAAGTGTGTTGACTCTGCTTTAGTAATTTATCAACACAGTGTTCCGTAAAGGACCCCTCATTTCCTGATAGAAAAAACTGTAACCTCGCTTGGTAATAGCATTGTTGTACAAACTACGTAACACGAGAAATAATGTCAAAAACGCCTCCATACTAGTTCCCCCATTTTCAGAATGCATTGTAACAGTTGATAAATCCAGCATTGTCCTTGTAAGCCCCTTACAAGTTCTTCCCCCACCAATAATATCATAGTAAACAACTTTCTTTATTTGTCAACCCAGTTTAAATCAAGGCTCCATTCCCTGATGGGTTCAAAATCATGTCACAGGAGGAGATTAAAATAATTAGGAAGATTAATTCATGAACTTACCTTCAGAGCACCTCAGAACCAAAGGATTCTTGCAGTTATAAGTCCGCTGTTTTCCCATCAAATGAACACTTCTCATATGAGGCACTTCCTCTTCAGAATACTTCACTCGTGTGGACGGTTGGTCCACTAAGGCTCTCCTCTGCTGATATAACCATCCTTTGAGATTCATTATTGTCTAAATCTCGAGTTTATTAACAGAGTGAGTAGTCACAGTAACTTAAAGTCTAAAGTTAAAGTTGTGAGCAGATGATCTCAGTTCCACAAGCATATCTACAGTCCTTCGGTATCTGAGGTAAACACTGCAGAGCCACAACAGGGAAACGAGCCAAAATAGGAAACTGCATCGTGACGGTAAGCAAAAGAGAACTTACTTAGAACTGTAACGGCAGACGCTACGACGGCTTAGGTGCTTGTAACGCCCCCGGTTTCCCTGGTGTACGTGGAGTTTCGGCTTGAGGTTAATCGGTGTTAATGACGACTTTTTACGTTATTCAACACATCATGGACATTGTCCCAGCATGGGGGATGAAGCGCCGGTCCAAATTAAAGGGACCTAACCTTAACTGTCGGTATCGCTGCCACCAACGGTGGATTTAACTGTTTTACTAGCTAAAATCTAAAGATGGGCTACATATTTAATTTTACACTAAAATACAATTAATCAAATCTAGCATACGACTGAAGCTTAAAACTCCTGGTTTTATTTTTGCAACAGAGAATGAAAACACTTTACATTATAGTTTGCTTCGGAGAAGCTTTTGAATCAAATTAATTAAAAGCAGCAAGTTTGAATATACCTTAGTACATCGCAAAATCAGACAAAAACACACTTGGTTTGAATAAAAGTTTAAATTTTCACAATAGAAAAAGTAATATTAGGTGCTTCCGGAGACACCCACAAGACTTAACAGCCGCAACTGATAAAAGTCTGACAGTATGTTTCTACATGATCAACCGTCCACAGTTATGTTTCTAAGTTTTCCAAGTACAAAAAGATCAACCTCCCTTAGTTCCCTCGAGAACTGTTCTAAGTAATAAAAAGCCCGGCAATTTTACACTAGGCATCAGTGTGTTTCAATTTGACTTCCACAAAGATCAAACCGTCAATTAGTTTAGATTAAAAATCCATTTAAAATAAACTGGAAAAGTTGGTTTTTAGGAAGAGAACCACTCTTAACGTTATGGGAAGAGAGAACCTAAGATGCCGCTACAGGCGTCTCCACCATAATTTTCCCTAGCTAGAGGGTCAAGTTAAGTTTTAAACTAAAATTTAGAATATGGGGGTCCTAAACTGAACTTTCAAAAGCTAAACTATAACATACGAACCACTACCATCGTGCCCGGCATGGCATTCTCCGGACGTGGCGTCTCCACTCCCGACTAGCGTGACCCTTCTCTAGCTTGAGATCTGTGAGCTGTACTAACGATTGAGTTCTGGGGCTGGGGTTTTATACACAATACCGGAAGTAGGCGCGGACGCCAAGGATAGCTGTGGGGGTCTGATTGGCTGAGGGCCTCGAGAACAATGGAAAGTGGGAGGAGAAGTCGGTTGAACAAAGGGACTGGGTGCAGAGCCATTTGAAGGAGTAGGGACATGTAAAGACGGAAAACATAGGCCTGTTTTGAGTTTTACTCAATTGAACATTGGGAAATAGGCCTTTACTTTGTATTATTGGCTCGGATTGAATATTTACATGTTTGCAACGTGAATAGGCTCTTGTTAAACCTTAATACTTTGGCTTGGGTAATGCATAAAGCATTACTATTAAATTTTATAAGCTTTAACTGTAAACTGCGGTGTTATACACCACAACTAGTTTTGTCTGGGGGCGGGGGGGGGGGGAACTGAGGATTCGAAGTTTTTGCACAGTTTGACTTTCGGGTTGGGTTTGAACAGATCTTTTATAAATTTCTTTTGGTTTTTAATAGTAGATCAAGCTATCAGTAGTGTTTGAAAGGTCTCAGTCGGGTCTAGAGGAGAACTAAAACAAACATATATACACTGAAAATTCGTGTCCGGTAGAATGCCAGGTCGTAGTACGTTTGGACACATGGTAGCGTTTCTGGGGGTAAACGATTATTATAAAAGGATAAATGTGGTTAAATAAACTAGCTTAGTAGGATGCTATAAAGCATTAAGTAACTGGGAACGTTTAACTTGGAAGTTAAAATTGATCGTTGTGAAAATTTTTCATATGGATTGCGGCCGACAAACACAATAAAAAATATCACACTTCAAATGGTTGTCTGTACAAATCCTCGAGGTTCAGTACCTGCGCAGAGGAAGCTCTTCTAAAATGCACTAAGCTAGTGTGTTCGGGCTTTTTGCTCTAAAAAGAAAAGGATAAAATACAAATACAAAAGTACAGAGTTTCATAATGGCGGCCATGATGAAGGTGCGATGTGGTGGGTTTGAGGTGATCTTCAAACGTAGTTTAATGGTTCTTCCTGGGGGAAAGTCCGGATTTGGGCTTCCCCATGAGTCTTGTATTTGGACAGGCTATTGAATGTCAAATTTTTGAAAAACAGGCGTTTTTCGGTGGCGCTCGTTTACAGAACAAATAAGATATTTTCAGACACCTGAAGTGTTTTGTGATCGTTATAAAAGATAATACTAGGTAACGGTCTATTCAGTAATCGTATATCGAACTATTTTTCGTTCCACGGTTGAATAATGTTAAAAGGTAACAAGTGGACTAGAAAACTAGAAAAAGCACAGTGATTGATTAATAGTAACGTGTGATACGTTTTAAAGAATTTGTTTAAAGTAATTGGAAGGTAACTTAAAAAACTAAACGGCCTTTTCGTGTATATACAAACAAGCTTGCAAAGTACAATCGAGTAAACAAATAACCGGTAACATTGTGAAACATGTCAGTGCTTGTAATTTGAAGAGAATTGTAGACTAGAGACAACAGACCCGATAATAGGCTTTGTTAAAATAAATATTATATATTGTTTGAAACCTGAGTATTATTCTTGATCGAACAAACTGGTAAACCCTGGTGCGGAAATGCCCCATTAGTAGTAGATGATTTGGCGGAAAGCAGGCCCTTTTGAGCAACCCCCCATGGCCCCCTCCAGTTCCCCCTCCTAATTTTTTGCAGGTTTTTTTAAAAAGTGTAGTTGTTTATGGAGCAATTTTCGGTGTGTAAACTTTCTCGTTGCGTTACCCATCAGGGAAAAACCCTCCTATTTGAATATTTTTGCAGGTTTTTTGTTTTCTAAAGTGATGTGGTTTGTTGAGCATTTTCCACAAGTTATGCATTTTTTTTTACCGATGAGAGGTGTGATATTGTGACTTTCTAGCGCATGGACCATTTGGTACAAACTCCCTGGGAACGAGCGGTGGGTATAAAAGGAGCGGATAATTCCGTCAATTCTATATCAGGCGTGGCTGCCAAGTATGACGTGGTCTCGAGGTTCCAGTGCAAGAAATGCAAGGTTGAGTTTTCATCGCGAGAAGAGATAAAAATCATTTACAGAAGCCTTGCGTGTTAAACTTTACTTGTCTCGATTGTGGAGGACTCGTTTCTTCCTATGATGAATTTCAATGCAATGGAAAAGTTATTACGCCTGAAAAAATCAAGTTTGGTGGTATATATTACTGCGAAGCCTGTTGGAAGTATTTCCCTGATATGGAACGAACTACGATTCATACCAGGATTTCACATTCGTCTCTTTTTATGAACGACGAGACGGTTTCGGAAGATAAATAAAAAGGACCAACAATGATTGACAAAGAAGAAAAACAAGATCTTCCGATATTGGACAACAAGATTTTCCCGTGTCAATATTGTGAAAAGACATTCAGGAACAATAGGTATAACCGGAGACACGAAAGGCGGCACGAAGGAAAATGTAACGTAATCTGTAAATCTTGCGGTTTGACTTATTCTAATCAGCTCGCGTATAAATGGCACCAGTGTGGCGGGGCTGTAAAACAACGTGGAAAAAAAATTGGAGAGACGTCAAAAAAGAGGCATAAATTGTCTTTTTCTAAACTCGAACCTCTGTTGAAGATAGAAATAATTTCTCAAATACCCGCAAATTTCAACCTCGTAGCCAACACCGTCAGATCTCTAGCGTACCTATAATAGAGGATACCAGAATCGACTGGACCTTGTCCTACAAGATTCACGATTTGAAAGACAAGACGAAGGTTATAGACAATACCGAACTCCAGGTGAGGCCGTTCAGTTTGGAATTAGAAGGTTTGATCTCGTGCGCGATGCTTTCAACAGTTGCTTCTTAATTTTCAAGCGGGATATTAAGTTGGATGAAATGCACTACAAGCCCTTGATTTTGTTGGAAAAGTACGAGGATAAATATTGGAATCTTTTAGAACAATGTCGACATCTTATGATAAACATAAAAGCTCAAATTGACAGTGGCGGATTTAGGTGGGTGCACTGGGTGCGACTGCACCCCCCTTCGGTGCTAAAGAAAAAAAAAGCCATTCTCGGAAAAAAAATTTGGTTATCACGTTTCTGCGTGTTTACTTGCCGACGAATGACAAAAAGAAAAAAAAGTAATAAATTAAAGGGTTTTCAACTTAGCCCTAGAGGGGTCGCAGTAGATGAGTCTCCTTCTTCCCTGAAAGAAGCCCACATGGAAAAAGACAAGAAAGGGAGTGTTCACAAATTACGTAACACGCTTTTTTTTAGCAACGTAAACTCCCGCCTCCCCTTCCCCGTTTGTAACACCAATGTAGCAAACGAAGGAAGCAGTCTGCATTAAAGACTGGCCTTGTGAGGGTACACAATACACTAGTCTGAGAAAGAAAGAAAAGACACCTGCCCCACCTTGGACTTGAATTTACGACTTCCCGTTTTCTAGCTGGGCGCTATAACCACTGCGCTACCGGGGCGGGTACTGGCTTCAGGCTCCAGCCGAGCAAAGTAGCTCTTCAATCTTTCTCAGTGGTGACCTAGAGATCACAAACATACATACAAGAATAGTAGGAAAGTGCTATATTCGAGGAGGAGGACAGGCAGACAGGATGGCCGCCATCAAGTAAAAACTAAGTGCCACCATCTTGGATGAAGACCATCAATTTGGAAGGTCATGACGTCACATCCGGTTCGCCATTTTAAATATCATTTCGAGTCTTTAACAGAACCGGAAATGCCTCCATTTTGAATGACGTCACTTCCTGTAGGCCTTTGACCGGTTTTTTTGGGGCCTAAGGAGTTGCGGGACGGAAAAGACGTGAGAGGTCGACTTTAACCGGAATTTTATCCTCTTTCATTTCGATCCGAGTTTCGAACAAGTTTTGTCGTGGGAGCGACCGTTTAGGCTGTACGTAGACTAGGGGGTTCGTAGAAAAAAAATTAATGAATGATCCATGTGGCACTTGGCTCCGAAAGTAATTTTGGATATTTTTTTTTCCTAACCGAAAGGAATTTGTAGGAGGGCCCAGTCTCCGTTAACGAAAAAGTACGTGGCTTTTTCTCCCTACGGGCGGTAAAAAATTGTAGGGTTAAAAAAAGCCGAACGTTTCCTTCTTACAGTTCATACTGCGCGCGTAGGACCGACATTAGCCAAGAGGTTGGTTTATAAACATTACTACTACTGATTTTACGTGTGCATACATACATGCACACGTATACACACTGGATGAGGGTTTAGGATGGAAAAGGGAAGGGGGAGTGGAATGTGATTGGGTAGGGGTACGGCCGACTTTCCAGCCATCATTACCTGACAGGGCCCACGAAGTCCCCGATGGTATCGCCGACCGCACCGTGTAGAGATGAAGGGGAGTTAGGATTTCTTCTCCGCAGCTCGGTGCGCTGTCTTCGCAGCCGCATCTCTCGCCCTGACCGCCGCCTTTTCCTCCTCGCTCATATTTGACCGCCTCGCCTTCTTAGCCGCCGCATCTCTGGCTCTCGCCTCCGCCTTCTCTTCCTCCGACATGGCCTTTCGCTTCTCTCCTTTACGTCTTGCTCCTCCAGATTCTTGGTAACGCTTCCGTTTTGCAGAAGCTATCTCGTCTTTCTTCGAAGCATACCTCTCCCTCTTCGCAGCCGCCCTCCTCAACCTATCCGCTTCTTTCCTCCTCTCCCTCTCGTCCAACTTTATCATTTGTTCCTCCTCTCGACGGGATGCGACACCTTCCACTCTCACTTCCCCATCCTCGCTGTCCGACGCTTCTCCCTCGCGATCACGCTTCTCCACCTCCTCCAGCTCGCTTTCGAGGTCCACGTCGGAGTCGAAGTCGTCGTCCTCTTCCACATCACCGCGGACAGTACTGTAGTGCCCGTGAGCCAGGGTACGGACCCCGTCATCAAAGATGAAGCGCTTGTCGTCGTACGGACTGAGAAGGGACTTGGACACTACCTCCGTAGTCAGTTGGTGTTTGCGACTACGAATCGTGGCCCAAGACCCCTTGACGGTATGCTGGTCGAGGCATCGCGCGTAATCTTCGTGAACCAGGTGTTTTTTCATGAAGGTCCTGTCGATGCCCTTCGCCGTCTGCTTCGAACTCTCCTCGGTGGTGTACGAGTATATCTTCGATCTCAGGCCCACGAATTCCATCACCGGTACTCCACCCAGCTCGTCCTTGAATTTGCCGAGGACTTGTTTGTTCACGGCGCTGTATAGACGATGGTCTCTGGAATAGTTCGAGGTGTCGAACCACTCGCTCCGATCTTCATCAATGTCCGCGTAGAGGTCGGGTTTTTTGATGGAGTAAAACAGGCTGTCCGTATCCGTGAATAAAAGCGAAGCATTGTCTCCGTATTTGGGTTTAATGTAACCGTAATGAAATTGAAACATGAGTAATTTAGAAAGTTCCAGGATGGAGAAGCCGGAATAGATGGGGAGGTCGCCTCGATGTAAGGCTTCAGCCAGGCGACTTGCTTGAAGGAGAGAATGCAACGAATGCGAAGGAGTTTCATTCCTTGTTGTAGATAGAATTTTAAATTTCGATAGTGCACTATGTATTTACGTTTGTTTAACAGGTTTGAGGTGAGCTTGGTGGTAGAGTTGATGGTGTGACCGATTTCCTTGGCTACCCTCTCGGAGAATGTCGAAACCATCGAAGGATCAATCTTCAACGATTCCGGAGCAAGCGGGTAGTCATTGTGAGCGTCGTGTAATCCGGGAGGGTAGTCGAGGTCTACTTCCAAGATGTAGCCGTAATCTCCCTCGTCAGGAACCGAGAAGACGTTGAAAGCTCGAACCTCCCGTTTGGTGGACCAACTAAAGTTAGAATATGGAAGTTTCTGGACCATGGCCCAGCCGTAGAGTTTGTTGGCGTCCAAGTAGATTAGGAAGGAAATGGGGCGCTCGGGATCGAAGGTGTCTGGGAAATAGTGGTTGTTGGCTCGGGCGTAGCGACGAGCGATGTAAGACAGCCCGCCTCTGATGCCGGAAGTGATGAAGTTGTGCTTGCCGATGTACGTAAAAAGTTCTAATTTAGCTTTGGTTTGCCTGAGTGCGGCGCCCCAACTGAAGCCTGGTGTGGAAAGGTAGTAGCAGGGATCGAGTTTAAATATTCTAAGGCAAAGGGTACGAAAGTTTTCGAAGACTTCGGCGAGGAGGTATACGTCCGTCATTTGGTAAATGGCGTGGTAGACTGCTCAGATTTTGACGGCTAAGATGTTCCAGACGGTCTGAACGTGCTGGTATTCCTCATCGCTGATGCCTTCCTGTTTTACTTTGGAATAAAAAGTTTCCTTCACGGGCAGTTCCGTTTCGTCGAAGACTTTCAAACTGGTGACGTACTCGTAAGGGTAGTAGCCTTTCTGAGTTAGAAGATTTAGGAGGGTGTCGGTGTTGACGTCTGGGTCGAAGGCGGTGAAACGATCGCGAAGAGAAGAACGCTCCAGTCCAGCCCTGAGGATGTCGAAGGCACCACCCACGTTCTTCAAGTTGGTGATGAGCGTCGCCAGGGACAAGGCCAAGAAGTTCAGGCTGTCGATGAACCTGAGCGTGACTGTAACGTTTTTATTCGGTGCGTTGGGTAGAGGATAAGGAGTTTTCAGGCTCAACGACATGCTCTGAAATCGCTCCACGTTCCTGGCGATGACGTCTACATTCCCCTTGAACTTTTCGGCTGCGGAAACGAGTAGGTGCATGTCGTAGCCTTCCAAATTATGGAAGACTACGGGGATGACGCTGGTCTGCCTCGCCGACAAGTTGCATTTGTTGTAGCTGGCGCCGCGGTACTTGGCGGGAGGGAAGTGGTCGTGAAACCCGCACTTTCCTCTCTTCTCGAGCCTTCTTCTGCGAGGTGTAAAGCCCCGGGTAGAAACCTTCTCCGCAATAGTGACAGGACTTGGCCAACAAGAAACGAGCTTCTTCCTCTTCGGTGAGGGCGAGAGGACGAGGATTGGCTATGATGGCGGCGTACTTCAGAGCCTCTTCCTCCACTGACTTCATGAAGTCGTCGACCGCGTCGAGTCCGCGGTGGTATTTCTCGTTCACGATCTCTCCACCCGGTCCAACGACGACGTACCCGTGGCTGCAAGGTATGTGCTTGTAGATGGCAGTCGTGGAACTGGTGAACGGATCGGGAAGAGGACCCGACACAGGCTGGGGAGTACACTCGAAGTCGGCGTAGATCACCCACGGATGTTTGTTTTGGCGGTTAAAGTGTTTAAACGTGAGGATGTTGTCGCCAAGTTTCGGGAACTTCAGTCGTTGTGCTGGATTCAGAGCGAAGCATTCGGCGCAATGTTTGCGGAGAGTGACTTCTCTCGTGAATCCGGAGAAGCAGTTGCGACAGTAAAACTTCTTGTGAGTTCCGACACCGGCATGCTTGAAAAATCCGTCGAAGTCCATTAAGGCGCAATAGTGATAATTGGGTTCTCCGTCTTCTTCGTCGTCCTCAGTCAAACACAGCAAGTCGATCACCTGACGACCGACCACGGACTTGCAGACTCAAATGGGGTGACGTCCGAATTCGGTCGTGAAGGCGATCACGTTGATGGCGAGCCCGCTGTTTTTAGATTCGAACTCGTCTATTTTTTTTTAATTTTACGGGGTATTGCAACATCGAGTGGTCTACGCTATCCATAAACTGAGTGTAGTGGCCAGGGTCGACGACGAAGCTGTGATGAATCGCCGCCAACACGGAATAGAGGAAGCAGCGGTTGTCCGTCTTGTTTTCCACGTTGACGACGAACTGGCGCTTCTTCCTCAGTTGTTTAGGCAGAGGGATGTAGGAAGAAGCGCGGAAGGGATTGTACCTCCCCACCTTGATAAGAAGATCCGTCACGGCTTCGACGACCCAACTACCCTTTTCTACCCTTTTACTACCTTTTTTCTACCCTTTTCGGTGAAGGTGCTGATGGCGTGATGAATCTTCTCGTAGGCCTCGTCGAGTAAGGTGGGGATGTCGTGAACGGAAGGAGCATTCACGTAGAGGCTCCAGAACCCGGTGTTGAGGATTCGCCCAGCTCTGGTAAACATCACGGTTAGGCAGATTTGGAATTTGCAAGAAATGAGACTGGTGAGGCAGGCTAAGAAAAGTCGGGCAATGGCTGGTTTCATGCAGGACAGGAGGCGGGTGGGATCACGGAGGAGAGATGGATAGCCTTCCTCAGACTTGAAGGTCTTCTCGTAGCGGCGAAAAGAACCATCGTGATCGTCGACGAGGCCAGGTGCTTCGACGCGGCAGTCATTGCATCCCACCTCCTCGCAGACCGAACGACGTAGGACGCAACAGAAGTCTTCGGTGGGGTCTTCGGAGTGGTGATGGCAGTCAGGAAGGTGGGCGATAAGTTGCCTCTGGGAGTGGAAGACAGCGGCACAAAACGCGCAAGTGAAGTTGGTTTTAGTAGACATGATTGAACAACAAATTCAAAACGAAATGTCTGGCTAAGCTTTTATATATACGAAAAAAAAATTCTACATGTTTTAAGAATGGATTGAATAAACTTACAAAAAACGGCGGAGATATTCTTTCGATGAAATTCAAATTGAAAGTGAGAGGCGACGTGAAGGTCTTGTCTAAACGAAATTCAAACTGGAAAGAGAGCGAGCGGGAAAAGGTCTTAGCTTTTGTACCTAATCAATCGGAAATTGCACCACAAACGGAAATCGAATAGAATGTTCTAGAACGTTCCATTACGCATTTACGTCATGATTGCGCCATATTATGCATTTTCCGGTTGTGGCTCATCCTAGCGAATCCAAATTATCCACCCACGAGTTAAATTTATCGTCGTACCCCCTCCACTTGACTAAGTAACTCGTTTTCCCCCGTACCTTCTTCACATCCAACACCTTCTCCACGAGAAACAAATCCGGCACGCTCGTCTTTTGCAACTCCCACTCGTAAAAGCCTGCCCTTATCCTTTCCCCACCGTAGTCCTTAAGGGTGTAGGTGACCGAGTCGGTGGTCTTTCTTACTTTATCTACGGTATAAATTTCGTTGGTCCAGTTTTGAAGGTATCCTTGTCGAACACCCCTTTTACTTTTGAGATTCGCACATTATCTCCAACCGTGAATTTATTGGGTTTTGTTAATCGTTCAGGAACTGGGGATTTTAGAAGTTTAACTTTTCCGTCGTTCACGTCTTTGGGCCTCACCTTAATAGTTCTATGCACGGAACCGTTGTACTTGTCTAACAGAGAAGGAAGTAAGTCTACCCATTTATAACTGCCTCTACGCGTGAACTCTCGCCACATAAAAGTCTTCAGCGTGCGGTTGAAACGTTCCACCACGCTCGCTTTGGTTTCCGAGTAGGTGTGATAGTGGTTGATGCCCAGTCTTTTCATCAGTGGAGTAAATGTCGAGTTGAAAAATTCCTTCCCTTCGTCGGATTGTAAGCAGGGTGGGTGAGCAGGTACTTGTGCCCATTGTTGACTCGGGAGTATGGGATCATCTCGACTAGATCTATCTGCCACAGGTCGTCGACGAAGGTGGCTTTGGTCTTACGCCTAGGATAATGTCTGCGAGCCGGTTTGTGAAGTTCTTTGACTAATGTAGGCCTATCCATTTATTACGTTTTTTACCATTTATTATTACAAAAAAAATTTTCCCATTTATTTAATTTTACACACCCACCTCCAACTTGACTTTAGCCTTCATGGCGGCGGCGACAGCGGCTCGCTCACTCAACCCCGCTCTGGTAATGGAGAAGACGATTTTCTTGGCCGTGGAAGCCAACTCCTCGTCCGCCCTATGCCTGTATTCCAAATCGTCGCTGTTGGCGTAAGCTATGTCGTGTTTTTTACAAGCCTCGTCGAGAGTGTTGATCCCCACGTCTCCTCTCGCTAACCTCTCGCTCAGTTTCGTGCCGGGACCGCAAAACTTGTAGCCCGGGATGTGGAGTTCGATAGGTAGTTTATTTATCACCGTGTTTAACAGACCCGAGCCCTTCATAGATTGTTTGCGAGGGCCGCTTATGTAGCTTCTGAAACGGCGCCTTATTCGAACCGCAGACCTCGCATTTTCTTTAGGAGTTGACGTTTGTTCGATATCGTGACGATAACCGGGTCTGCAGCTCTTGAAGCTGCGGGACATTTCACTGCCCTCTAGTGTAGGAAACGGCAAACTAAACTACCTAGTAGGTGGTAGTAGCTGTTTTCTTGTAGGGAGTGACCTATTTCTAGGTCATTCTCTACAGGGAAAGTGCTACTACTTACTCACTTGGAGTTTCAGTTTCATTTCCGTGACATGGCCCAAAATTTGGTAAAGTGCCAAAATCCAGAGTTTTGATCTTAGAGCAAAACGGTTAAAATTTTGTCCTTTTCATTGAAAAGGATTGTTATGCTTTCTGTACAAATTTTCTATAAGTAAAAGCTAAATTAAATCAAACATGTATTGCTTGAAGTGTAAGCAAAGTAGCTGTATGATGAAGTCAGATGTACTTGAAAATTTTGAATTGGGGTTCCGAGAGGGTTTATTTATTTTTTAACATGGAAAAGTGTGGACGGTAGGGGTCCCCTTCCTAGTTCGGGGGAGTGGGGTGAGATCGTAGGCCCATACACTATTGCCTGGTTTTAGACCTGCATGGGGTAAATGGAATGTCCGTTGTTGGAGTCTCAGAGAGGCCTACCATGTCGTGGTGTAGAGGGTTGGAGGAGTTTGAATTGTCGAATTGCCAAAGGGAATACGTTTGTAGGTTGTGGGCAATGGATGTTGATTTGATGGAGTTCCAAGGCTCAGAAATGTGGGATTGTTGGAGGTGGAGAATGGAGTCGGGAATTTGAACAGGTAGTTGAATAGTGAGAATGGAATCGTAAATAACTACTGGTTGTGTTGGAAAGGATTCCGGTTTTAGACGTGGGTCGGAATGAACAACTTGAAGAGTGGGATGTAGAAAGCGGCTCGGACGGGGGTACGAGTGACGCATGTTGTGTGTGATGTCTATCGGTTGTAGAATCCACGGTTGGAGGATTGTTGAGGTGGGGAACTGGTTCCTTGCGTATGGCCTTAGCGAGTATGTCATCAGTCAACTGCTTAAATTGGGCGGCGTTTCGGGCTTTAAGAGACTCCACTTCCTCTTTCAGCTTGCAGATCGAGGTGTGTTGCTGGAAAAAAATGTCCTGCAAGTGAAGCAAGTAGGGTTTGACTTTTTTTGCGTTTTTGTCAAATTGCTTCTTGGCACAGACATTTAAGTGGAGTTTGTGGCGGAGAGTTAAAACTATTTTCTCATGATCCACCTCGACGATTTCATCGTCGTCAAGTCCGTAGAGCGGAGGGGTTTCCCAACAGGCCGGGGCAGGCATGACAACGTTCTGTGGGGACGGGGAGTTGGATTCACTCGACGGAGTAGTTGAGTCCAAATGAAGAGTAGTTTCGTCTTCAGAGTTCCCCGGGCGAGGGGAGAAGAGGGTGGCAGGAACTGCAATGTGTTGATTGATTGAACTGTCAGGGACATTCGTTATAATAGGTGATGATGGCGGATCTACAATGATTGCTGGATCTGGGTGGGTGATAGGAGTATCTGGTTGGTTTTCGGAGGCAACGGAGACTGTGCTAGTTGGCGTGTTGGTCGTTACAGAGGATTTAAGCCATGATTGCTGAGAAAGCGGTGTGTTAGTGGCCGAGGAAGGATGCACTTTGCCCGGAGTTGGGGGCTCCGTTGAAGGAGTTGGTGAAGGGGTAAGAAGAAAGGATTGCGACTCAGCACGAAGTCGTTTCATGGCAATCTTTTGGTTTTTGGCCTGTCTTTTCCGTGTGGCAGATAGGAGCTGTCGAGACACAATTTCCCTCCACTTCTTCTTTCAAATGGGGCATGGCCTGACGTAGTTGCGCAGGACTCCTAACTCCACTACGTTTGGACCCACATAAAACGGTGTGC
>JAHWFP010087350.1:0-18399 GCA_023313725.1 Lithobius niger
CTTTTGAAATCTAAGCGTACAAGACGTAAACATGGAAGCGGATTTCAAAGTGATGTGACATTTTTAAACTTACTTTTTAAACACTCTGATACTTTGTTAAAAATGTTGGTAATTTTAAGCGAACTATAGAGTACGCGTATTTGTTTTAGGGTTTATCTTTTCTTATTTTCATAATGTCAGTACGTCGGAGCTTGATCTTTAAATTAAAGAGGCATTCCAGTCCAGCAAAAAACACTTGTCTATTACAATTCTTTACTTTTTGAACAGTTGTAAACACAAAAAGAATGAAGTTGAGTTAAATTGAAATGACCTACGAAGTATTGAACCATTTCCTATTTTTCCATTTGTTACCTTATTTTGGAATTTAAGGGACGGCTCAGTAGTTTTTTTTTCTGTTTTTGAGTGTCTAAAAAAATCAAAAATATAAACACAAAACTTGACTTGTCCAATTTGCCAAATAAGACTTCAAAATTATGGAGGGGGCAAATTACCCATCTGCTCCTCTAGTTATGCCACTGAGTACTTATGAATGTGTGCCAACTGTCTTACTTTTGATCGCCATTTGAAAGAAATTTTGTAAGAAACTAGCAAAAAATTCCAGGAATCATCAAGGAATCAAAAACATATTTCCAGCACATTTCCAGGCTGGAACGCTCTTTTCACTTTCCTGGACTCTTCCACGTTTAACAAGCACAAAACCAGACTGGTTTCAGCAACCTAAAAAGCAGAACTAGTGCTTCATTCTAGTGAATGCTACGCACCAACATTTAGGCCAATTAATGGCAGTTGATCACTTGACATCAAGCTGCTCTCACCCATAGAGATTCTCTACTGACGAGCGCAAACAAAAGCGAAATAGTCCGTATAGAGATCTCTGAGGATGACAGCAGCTTGATTTCAAATGATGTTCCAGGTTTTATATAATCTGTACAAACCCTATATATACATATAAAGCTATATATAAACAAATTGTGTGGTCTTTATTATATTACAATGCAGAAAGTCATACTTTTCTGCAACGAACTTAATAGTTTCAAACAGTAGTCGCACAAAGTTTAAAATTACGTGTCCATATTTAGACACACTAGTGTGTCGCCGCCAAGTAATAGTAGATCATCCGATTGTAGACATCCGATTGTTAAAAAATGATTGTTGATGAAAAAAAAGCGGCCTTCTCTAGCAGACTGTGTCTTTTAACTGAAACCAACTTATACCCGATTTCAGCATACTGGTGTGAATTACCCATGCGGTAGGAATCTTTGCAAATCGTTCGACTCAGGTGTCTTGGATCCAGTAATGAAGAAAACGTCAACACGAAAAAGTGGGAACGTGTCCTTCATGGAGAGAAAGTGCCCTCAATAACGCTGAGTTGTGATACTGGTGACTAGTAACTAGTCCGCAGGCTCCCATGTTAATTTTCATAGGGAATAACGACACGTCTACATCTGATTAGGGAAAGTTGCCAGATCTTAATTTCGGCAGACAGGTAAAGCATCATATGGGGAAGTGCCTTTTTCTAAAATGGGGGTTGCAGCTAGAAACACGTGGCCCTGAAGTGGCTCGTAAGTCCAAAATTATTGTTGTAACCATTGTTTGTATTGTCATCCGAAAGTAGATTATAACATGCTTAAGTGTTACACACTTATCGTTTCAATACCTAATTGTCAGAATTGATTGTTGTTGCAAATAGGTGGTGTACTAATAGGTGCTTTGCGCAGAGGCAATATCGTAGTCATTGAAGACCAACTGAGGCACGATTATTGCTATTTGAATGGTTCACTAAGAGACGGAGTATCTTTTATTGCAAAGGTTTGGTCGTTTTTTCCCCCCACCAAATCCAAATAGTTTTTTTTTTACGGTACGCAAATTCAAAATGAATTATCTGCCCCACAATCCGAATAAATTTCTCATTACTGGTTCAATAAGACACAGAGTATCTTTTATTCAATAAGAATTGATTAGGTCCTTGCAATTACCATACTCTTATGCTTGTTAA
This sequence comes from Lithobius niger, assembly GCA_023313725.1. Lineage (NCBI taxonomy): Eukaryota > Metazoa > Arthropoda > Chilopoda > Lithobiomorpha > Lithobiidae > Lithobius > Lithobius niger. The sequence goes on from JAHWFP010087350.1 coordinate 1,997, forward strand.
TTTATTTGGAATGACAAAAGCAAATGTGAAAATTACGAATGAGAAAATTCATTCACATAAAATACCTTCAGACAAAAAAAGGTAGAGGTGACAATTACACCCTGGGATTTTTTGTACATTCACAGGCCTATGAAAGTTGTGATATCCACCCAAAACCTAAACTGGCATAAGATAAGCCGCCAAGTTTACAAAAAGGGTCGGCCTTTTAAAGTAGTGATATCATTCAACCAGGGAAAGGCCACCAAGGTTAATCCTATTAGCTAAGTTAATCGCACCGAATAATACTTTGGGCGTCAAATGAAAACTAGAAGATTGCTATCGCCAGCAGCAATCTTCTAGTTTTCATTTAACCTTCGAACTATTAGCAGGTGCGATTAACTTGGCTAATAGGATTAACCTTGGCGGCCTTTCCCTGGTTGACTGATATCACTACTTTGAAAGGCCAACCCTTTTTGTAAACTTGGTGGCTTATCTTATACCAGTTTTGGTTTTGGGTGGATATCAGTTGCTATATACGTCTACGCATACGCTAGTGTGTCGACGCGCCAAGTTAGGCAACAAACATCACATCAATTCAATTGTTGAGGACGCAAACCATTGTAGCACGACGCCAAAGCATTAAGTGTCCAATATCCTGAAGCATAGTTTGACACATTTCAGGTACTTGGAGAAACATAATAACGCGGTACAACAGCTTAAATTATGTTAAAATCGAGCACAATGAACCACCTAACAAAAATTAACTCTTGTAGGAATGTCAGGTAAGTGGCTTTCAATGCAACATCTGACCTTCAATAATGTTGCAAAGGTGATACCTAGATAGCTAACTAGTCCACTCATCCCCATGTAAAATTCCATAGGGCGATTATTCACTGATACCGCGAGAGAAGGATGGCTTCCAGCTATGAAATTGCACGAATGGCAGCAGTACAACACCTTTTCTGGTTTCCAGCCTGGGGATGTAACAAGAATGGCGTGGGAGGGTGCATAAGTACGAAAGTATTGTTATAACCATTGTTGGCATCGCCTCTTACTGGATGGCTAAAGTTCGGACAATGACAACGTATATACTGACGTTCATATCTAGACACACACTAGTGTGTCGTGATAAACATTGCCGAAGAAATGTATCCATGTCCAAATCATGAAAAAATTCGGAAAATAAACGTGTCACAGTAAAACCAAAAACTGGTAGAGAGGCAACTAAGTTGAGAATGGTTCGGCCTGTCAAAGGAGTGAAATGAACTAAATAAAAAAAATTAATTTCAATGGCCACTCAACCTATTGTTGACGTGGTATTATTACAAATCTGCAGACTAATTGAGTTGAGTAGTGTACACAATTAATAAAAAAAAAAGAAGCGATATTATATCCACAACCTAACCTGGTGAAAGGGACCGCACGACACGTAATGGTTAACGTTCAAAGGAGTGATATCAACATACCAAGACATTCGCCAAGTTAATCGCACCGAATAATACCTCGGAAGTTAAATGAAAACATAAACATTGCTACCGAAAGTGACAATGTTATAGTATTCATTTAACCTTCCAACTATTAGTCGGTGCGATTAACTTGGCAAATGTTTTGGTGTGTTGATATCACTTCTTTGAAGGGCCGAACCATTCGGAACTTGAAGGTTCCTTTTACCAGTGTTGGTTTTTGATGTGATATATGCTGACTGCACGTTTATATATAGCAACTGATATCTGGACAAATAATTTTAAACTTTGTGCTGTTTAAATTACTGTTTAAATTATAATTTCGTTGCAGAAAAGTATCATTTTCTACATTGTAATATGATAAAGACTACACGATTTGTTATTTGGATACCTAAGCAAAACTTACGCAACAGATCCTTATGAATACAGATGCATACAACATTGCAGTAACTGAATCACTGTATGCTATTCGTAGAATATACCACAAGTGTATTACAGGTCACCTATTATTTCCATTATTATTTGATAACATCAATTTCACACTCACGTTTTACTGAACATTCTTTGAACTTACTCATCATCACAGACAAACTCTACACACCATGTTAGAATATTAAGGCATAACGGAAATATTCATGCATAGAGAAATGGAAGCAAAGAAATATTTCACAAGGCAAGCTTTCATTTCACTTTTACTTCAAGATATGATGTCGGTTGTCATTGATCGCCTGTTAGGTGAGTACAAATGCTGATCACTGCAAGCTAGCCTTAATCTTCCTATTTTCATATTACAAGGAGCTTCCTAAATTTACTTGAGCAAATTTTAGCCAGGTGCCGTAACTGTCAATCATACATTGCAAAGTGTTACTTTTCTACATATCTCTACCAACAAGATACCAAATTAAGTTACGTTAGTCCCATAACAGTTTTGTTGTACTTAGTAATGTATAACAATCATGAATTACGTAAATTTAAACCAAAACATATATGTGACCATTTTATAAATTCAATATTTTTCATGGGCTAAGCCAGCTCTTTTATACTGCATTACACATACAGCTTTCAGGAAATCCCTTCAATGCAAGAGTCCACTGCTGCCTCCAAACGAAATGATACCTCTGTAAAAGCTAATTATGAAACGGGTACACACAAATTTATAAATAATACCTCTAACTTCAGTCTCACATGTACTTTCAACTGTAAGGGCAGAAGAACATCATAGGGCGTCGTGCAGATGAGTAACCTGCAAATTAAATGTGGAACGAACTACTGTAAATAGCCTATTAAAAGCCTGACAAAGCTACGGCCCACCCTCCAAAATACTAAGACAGAAATTTTAAAATAACCTAGTTACAGCCCCCCTCCCCTTTAAATAGTAATTTTTATGCTATTTTTTTTTGGCAGCAAAAGTAACTAAAAGCTCATAAAGCAAACTAAATAAAGTAATACACTAATTAACTAAATTCCTGAATAAATTAGAATAAAGGCAGCGTTAATGCTAGACTGAACCCAGATCATGTATGTGTATTATTGCATAAACGTTGAATTTTCTGCGATAAAGTTAGGCCTAAACACCCTCCCTGGATAGATGGAAGATTCTAAAAATGAACTACAACTTTGTTATGGCCCACCCCCTTTTTTATCGAGTTAATTTTAACAGCTCATGGGCATTTAGTATGTGATTTACGGTAGATATACTATATGTACAGCATCACAACCTTGTAGATAAACCTTAGCTTAGCTGAAGTTTGCTTCATGCAACAACAACAAAAAATCTAGAACTTTTCTTGATAAGCAGGATGGGCTACAAAAAAAAAATGCACATTATTTTTGAAATAATAAAAAAAGTTAAAATTAAAATCACTTATCTGGATGGAAATCCAACTTTGGATTCCACACAAAAAGGGTCTTATTATTAGAAATTTTCGAAAATGAACTTCGAAAGACTCTCTTTCAATGTACTCAAAATTCACTGCAGCGCATCATGGCTACACCGAATGCAAGTTGAAATTCCCTGGCAGTCCACCACTCAAGATTATGGATATTTTCCAAGTTGGGATGTGTTTCCATTATAATCAACGAACAAAATGTACACCGCAGATTAGCACTACAGACTGCCGCAGTTCTAAACTATCTCAACACATTGAGCTCAGCAAAAGAATCGTACCCTTTACTGCTTTCACTTCTACAAGACCACTAATCAACTACTTAACTTTAAATCCAGGCAAAGCGAAACGTACGCAACGAGTACCAACCGTCAAATAGGCCAGAAAGATGCGGTCAAAGCCATGTAGAAAATTCGTCATAGCGTACCAAGGTATGGTGCACTGGTAAAGCTACCAAAAGTCAAAATATATTCAAAATGACAAATTTGACAAAAGAAATAACAATGTATGACAGGCCTGCAAGTATTGGTGCAATGCATGCCAGATTTGGTTTAGTCATTGATACAAAACGCGCATTTAATATTAGATATCGTTGTATCTGCACAAATTTTGATTGGCCAAATTTTTCACAGACACATTTTACTTGCACGCGTTGGATTTTAAAGTTAAATAAGTATAAGCAAAAATTGTTTGGCCCCACCCGTAACAGGTACTATGGGGAAAATCCACAACAAAAACGGGAAAAAAAGTACAAGGTAATGCAAGATTAAAAAAATTGGCCAGTTTTTGAGCCCCGACCGTTTGACCTGCTGTGGGACTTAGCCATAAGTTCAACTTGAGAGGGAGCATTCCAGTGCATCACGAGAAGCCCTCAGAGAGCTGCAGTAAATTGTTTAGCTGATTGGAGAACCACTAAATTAGCAGGCAAACAGTTCCAAGCATGAATGGTAGCCGGGAAGGAGTCCTGGAAGTAACTTCTCTTGCACTGAAACCGCTTCATTTTACGAGGATAATCTCGGAATCCAAGTTGGTCAGGTTTCTCAACCATTTTAAGTGTTCTTTCCTATACAAGCACCTTGATTTTCACAAATTCACAAAAGTGTTCTTTCCTATAAGCACATTGATTTTAACCCTTTACCAACTGTATAGCCAATACGGCTTAGTCGGTGAAAAAAACAGAGTCCAAATGCGCGCCCAAGCTATATGAGGGGTCCCAAGGGACTCCGAACATAGCGGGCAAGCACAGCCCAGTGGTTAGCGTCGTCGTATCCAAACCAACTGTATACCGGTTCGAATCCCACGAATGACAAAGTAATGGGAGTTGAAAAAAAAAATGGTAGGATCGTGAAAAAAAGTGGTTGCTAAAGGGTTAACAAATTCACAAACCAAGCAAACCTTTTCAGCTTAATTTCTTTTTTCTGATTGGAGGTTATTTTCGATGTTCAAGCTTTAAAATTTGTATTCATTATAAAACAACTTTTGTGGCATTTTTGTATGGAATATCCAATATTATCCAAATCTCGACTTTATACTTTCTGCAGAAAACGGGTTTGACAAGCTCAGCTCTACTGTACGAAAAATAATAAAAAATTATTGAACCACATAAAAACTTGGTTGAACCAAGAAGATAGTTTATTCTTGCTAGTTACTAATTAACTGCATGGGTGGTAACCTGGCTCTGTTGCATCTGGGAATAAAATATTTCAGTGAATCTTTCACACGTGTTGCATTTTTCGTTTCACAACAACATTTTTGGAAACTTGACTGTAAGCAAAGACTGAAAAATGCGGGGAGCCACAGCCTAATTTTTGTTTCTATTGCCTAAAGGAAAATATACGTTTTGGTGTTACGTACGTCACGTTAAGTCATTATACATTACCTGTAAATTTAACAATCTTGTTCTCGAATGCGTCTTTCCCAAACGATTTTAAGTTGTTTGCCGGCCAGCTTGACAACCTAAGTACACATGCGCACACCCCTCCTATACGTCATAGTGGTGACTCAAGAGGGGAGGTAGGTGGGTATAGATAATGTATCTTTTCGTTTAGGCAATAGAAACCAAAATTAGCCGATGGCATCTGGCTTTTTTCAGTTTCTATATACTGTTCGAAAATATTCATTACCTTTAAACTAAGCATTTACAGTAGACCCCGTCCAAACAGCGCTAGGCACCACTTGACGGGTGTACTAGGGTTAAGAGTTGGCTCCCCCAAAAAATTACAAACTTGGCACACTAATAAGAACCCAGAATTTTTGTATTAATATTTTTTAGATCAGAAAATTCCAGATTTAGTGGAGGGTCTATTACATCCACTTAGTGCTTAAGAGGTGGGCAACACATCTGACCACCATGATGGGTTCCAGCAATGTAGTTCATTGGCTTACGTGGCCATCTCTCGGAAGTAGTGTGACGTGAAGACTGACGTGATTCTCCAGGATGCTCCGAGGATCTCCGGAACAGGGATGTTGTTGTGGAAAGCCCATGACATGGAGATAGCCCTCAGCTCATGAGCTGTAACTCTGATATTGTGATCGGTGCCAGTCGATGTTTAAAGCTTGGTATGTACTAACTATGATGGTCTTGATCCAAGTTGCAATCATCCTTGCGGAGGTTTTGCCGACGTCTCTGTTGAAGGGGATAAAAAGTTGATTTCGCCCCTTGCGAAGCTCGTTGTTTTCAGTTCTCTGTATGTACAAACGTAGGGCATGTACTCGACAGAGCAGGCGTTCAGGTTATAGTCGAGAGTGCTGGTATAATGATTGGCTTGGATGGGTTCGCAAGGTTTTTGAGTCTTTGCTCGAAAAGAAGATCTTGGTGTTAAGGAAACTGATGTGAAGTCAGGAAAGAAGAAGCAGTAAGCTGGATCGACGGACAGGGCTTGAACTTCGCTGCAATGTAGTCTGGCTGTAAGGGTTTTCAAGAATACAGTCCTGTGACTGAGGAAGTTTATGCTGCTGTTTAAGAGGGAATTGCAACATTTCTTCATCAGCGAAGAAAGATGGATAGGTCCAGTCAGGAAAAATCCGATGAGTCATTGGTTGTTCGATTTCAAAGGAGATACGAAAATCGTCGAGAATGGTAGTCATGCCAGCAGCCTTGAACACGGAGTTTAAGTCTGAACAATAAACGGGAATTTCTGATCCTTTCAGGCCTTTCTTGAAAAGATCAGCGAAGAAAATCAGGAGCTCGTGCATAGGGGGATCGACTGGATTGACTTGCCGGCTGTTGCACCAATGGAACCATTTCCTCCAGTGGCTGTCGTACATCTTTTTGGTTTGTGTTCTGATGGCCTTACTTGCGATGCGGACGGCTTGTTCGTGAAGAATTCCTGCCTCCGTGATTAGTTTGATGATAGTAGCCACCCGTGTAGGTTCGGAGCGTGGGTGTGGGTGGAACTGGGTTCCCCTTCATTGCGACAGTTGATCCGGAACGTCTGGCAGACTTCTTGGTTCATCGATGAGAAGATCCAGTAGGTGCGGTGAGGGAATCACGTTGCTGATGGCCAATTCGAGGCTATTAACAGGAAAATGGCCTGAGATGATTTGATCTTAGAAAGGCCTAAGGTAGGAGCTTAAATGGTGGAAAGAGATAGTCGTACAGGTCCATCCAAGGGAATGTTAGTGCGTCCACTGCCCATGCCTGATCGTCGGGAATTGGGTGATAAAGTGGAGAAGTCTGGGATTGGGCCTCGTGGCAAATAGGTCGATCACTGAAGTGCCCCATGTGTTGAACAGATATTCGCAGACTGAGGGAAGCTTGTGGCGAGAGAGACAGTCCGCAACGACGTTCTGGTTGCTTGGGATGTGACGAGGTAACAGTCTTCAGATCGATGCAAAGCCAGAAGATCGCAGAAGTGACCTCGTGGAGTTACCTGGATCTGGTGCTCCTTCCTTCCGTAGATAAGCTACGACTGTCGTGTTGTTTGCCTGAATCTGAACGACTTTTCCTGAGATTAGGTTCCGAAAGCTTCATAGGGCATTGAAATAGCCTTGAGTTCCAGGATGTTTCTGTGGTCCTGGTTGTGGATCGTCCACGTGCCTGAGATCTCGTGATGCGCGATGTGTGCTCCCCCTAACCTCCTAGAGAGGCATCTGTCAGAAGGTGGAGATCTGGTTAGAGCTCGTGAAGGGGAACCATCTATGAAAGGACCTGAACATCCAACCACCACAGGAGTGTGGTTCAGAAGGCGGCGTCCGTGGGATGAGTGAGGGTGTCTGTTTGATGATGCTTTCTCCAAGTGTTGAGGCGGTAATAATGAAATGGCCTGGTCATCCATCTCCCGTAACGGACCAGACTCACCATGGAGTCCATTTTCCCTATGAGGGAGTTGAGTTCCGGGAGAGTGTGACTCGGTTTCTGCCAGAAGGAACATGACAGTGTGAAAAAGTCGGCGATCCTGTTTGGCGAAGGCATAACTGTCGCATACGAGTGGTTGAATGAAACTCCTAGAATATGAACTGTTGAGCTGGGGTAAGCCTTGATTTCTTCAGGTTTATTCCAAAACCAAGTCGGGTGAGGAGGTTCGTGGTGAAGTCTCGATTGCGGACGAGCAGACTGGAGCTTTGGTTCTATAAAAGCCAGTCGTGTAAGTAGGTGCTTGTCAGAATTGATGTTGATGAAGATGAGACAAGATTGGCTTGAGCACGAGTGTGAAGATTCTGGTTGAAGCGTTAAGACCGAAAAGCAGACAATGGAATTCGTAGACTTTGCCATCATACATGAAGTGGAAGAGATGATGCGTGGAGAGGGACGTGAAGATAAGCATCTTCCAAGTCTATGGATATAGTCCAGCCATAAGCTTTAGAGATCGGCGAATGGAATCCAACACGTCCATTTTGAAGTAAAAATCTTCGCCTTCCGGTTGAGGGGTTTCACATTGAAGATGAGACGCTCACCGGAGGATTTCTTTGGGCGAAGGAAAATCGAGCTGTAGAAACCAGGACGAAAGGGGTCTAGGCTCACTCGGATCGCCCCTTTTGTTGGAAGATCCTGAACTTCGGACGAAAGGCGACAGGACACTGAGGGAACAAAGTCCCATGGAGGCGGGAAGACAACAGTTGGCTTGCTGAAGAATGTGGAACGAAAGCCTTGGCTGATGATAGACAGGATTTGATGATTTGAGGTTAATGCTTGCCAGGCCGGTAGAAAATGACAAAGGCGACTGTCGACAGGTAGGGCCATAGGCAGTGAGCGTCATTGGCTGATCTAGGGCTATCGCCTGGTGCCTGGGGAAGCATAGCGGCATCATCGGTCAGGGGTTGAGCTGCGATTATGACTTTAGCCTCTTTTTGGATTGGACAATTTACCACGAAAGGACTGGTTGTTGTTGGGGTTCCTGTTAGACTATGAGTCATTATGGTTGTTGTCGTTGTTCCTTGGGTGATATCAGTTGTCTTTGTTGCTAAAGCGAAAGGGCTTTGATGGCACCTATTGAATGGCTTGGGCTGTTGCTTCGGCTTTGCTTCCTTTGGTTTTTGTGAGACATCTAAGTGTGGTGCTAGCTTCGGGATGAGACCCCGATAGAGGGTGTCCTATTCGTGAAGTGGTTGATTGTGTAGTTCATGCATCGTCGAGTCGTTGAGGTTCGATGCAGAACTGAGAGTGACGTCACGAAGGCGAAGTGATGACTTGAAAAGGAGCCTTGGTTAGCCATTTCATGGAGTGAAAGTTGGCAAAACACGCCCTCTTGAAAACTTGGCTTATCAGGAAGGGCAGGCGCCTGGCTTTAAGGTGGTATGATCCAGACGAAAGCTTCTCGCATAGAACACTGGTAGCAGTGTTGAGCACACTTGCTTGTGAAGCGGCCTGCAGGCAAAGACGTAAAGTCTTGTCATTGTCTTTCAAAAATGCCTAGGGGACTTCAATTTCCCTCGGAATCTGCAACGCTGTCCAAAATCCCTCTTCGCTACAGTGGTCAGAAACTCCGATTGAGGATAAATGTCGAAGTGTTTCGGGTTGGCAGCGCCATCACCAAACGGCCTGAAGAACCATGATTCACGACTCGGGCATGGTGGAGGAGGTTCTTTGTCCAATTCCAGCAGCTCACCCTTGCCGACCAGAAGACCTCCGTTGCGTAAGCGTGTGGTGAGAAGGGTGGTCGATTGTCCTAAAACGGCGCGGCATCTTGGGTTTCGGTCATGTACGCCGAAGCCGAATCCTGTTAATAACCTTGATGCGTTCTGAGGGGATGGAAGATGGCTTGTATACAAAGTAATCAGGGACGATGTCTTCGAGCGTCTTTAATAGATCTGACATTGGGATTCCCGAAGGATCATCTTCATCATGAAAGCTGTCCTCGAGATGAGCATAGCGAGGACTGTCGTCTTGTTCGGCCAATGGTTGAAGGGTGTTCTGGAAGGACAGAGGAAAGAGTGGAACCATGTGAGGGCGATGGAGGCAGGAGATGTGCTGACAGCAATGTCTGTCGGTTGCTGAAGCTGAATCCAGCTCACTGTCGCTGTCGGTGAAGAAATCCCAGAAGTGACGAGAGCAGGCAGATCTGACCCAGGAAGAGCTTGTAGGACGAGGATCGTCACAAGACTGGGTGGGCGGAGTCAATAGTCGACAAAAGGTTGAATGTTGGTTGGACGATCGGGTGCATTCGTCGTTGTTGGACTGAGAGCTGCGACGTCTCTTGTTGGGTGTAGGGGCAAAAGGCGGGGAGCGAAGGTGCTTGCGAAGGGCTTCACCTGAAGATGATGCTGCAACCCACTCACAGGCGTAAGACTTGCACTGCGATGAAGGTGACGGCTGAGACGACCGTTGCTTGTAGTGGAATTCACGAATGGCTTTGTCCATGAGCATGTGAACTTGGACTTTCTAGAGGTTGATCAATGGGAGCCGCAGACGATATAGCAGGTGGGCTCCGAGAGCAACCAGACGAACAGGACGAAAAGTCTAGCGGAGCTTCGGCTGGTGGTCAAGAGCGACGAAGCATCCTGTTGTCTTTCTTGACTTTGCACTTCAGTCTGGATTAAGTATTCTTGACTATGAAGTTCGGTCTGGAGAGCCTGAAGGTCAGGAATGGGATTCACGGTTTGTCCACAAGGGACAGGCAACGTGGTGAAAGTGTAGACAGCCAACGTGGTGAAAGTGTAGACAGCCGTGCCATTGGGGCAGACAGAAGGGTGAGCGACAGGCACGTTGAGTGGGAGTCAGCTGGTGGAGAGCGGCATTCGCTGGAAGAAGAGGCCGTGACAGGCTTGTGGAGAGGACGACCGTTGCTTGTAGTGGAATTCACGAATGGCTTTGTCCATGAGCATGTGAACTTGGTCTTTCGAGAGGTTGATCAATGGGAGCCGCAGACGATATAGCAGGTGGGCTCCGAGAGCAACCAGACGAACAGGACGAAAAGTCTAGCGGAGCTTCGGCTGGTGGTCAAGAGCGACGAAGCCTCCTGTTGTCTTTCTTGACTTTGCACTTCAGTCTGGATTAAGTATTCTTGACTATGAAGTCCGGTCTGGAGAGCCTGAAGGTCAGGAGTGGGATTCACGGTTTGTCCACAAGGGACAGGCGACGTGGTGAAAGCATAGACAGCCGTGCCATTAGGGCAGACAGAAGGGTGGGCGACAGGCAAGGTGAGTGGGAGTCAGCTGGTGTAGAGCGGCATTTCCTGGAAGAAGAGGCCGTGACAGGCTTGTGGAGAGGACGATCGCTTGGGTAGATCACGGGGAGAAGAACGACAAACAGTCGAAGTGCCCGACAGACCGGAAAGCAGGAACAGCGGGCTGACGACAGCGACAGGGGTGAGCAGCGACAGAGAGAGCAGGAGACAGGCTGACCAGACGAGTGAACTTCCGGGAGGGAGCATCTTTCGGAGAGCCTTTGGATCGTGCGTGCTGTTGCTGGAAGATCTTCAAGTCGACACCAAGAGACAACAGGATAGGACAAGTCGACGACATGGACAACAGATGACGGCTGATGATAGGGTAGTGTCTGTAAGGAGAAAACGTGTCCACACACAATGGTCGCTAGAGAAGGAAAGATGGTAACCGGTCGCGTCTCGGCGCTTATATAAGCGAGGCGCGCCATGCGCACTTGGGTTACTGAGCTGGGCGGCTCTGAACAACTTAAAATCTATAGGGAAAGAAGCATTCGAGAACAAGAATGCTAAATTTACTGGTAATGTATAGTTAGAACGGCATATAGAAACAACTTTTTTAATAAAATCTCATTCACCTGGGCCAATTTTTTAAAAAATCATGGCTCTTGCTGGAGATTTTCCTTGGTGTATATTTTAAAATGCTGTAAACTATCCATATAATCTTCTTATCACATTTTTACTTTTTAGAGTTTACCATTTAGTTGCATCAAATGGATCTAGAACTTTACGAACACTGAAAACTCCAAAATAAGAAGTCTTGCTAAATCTAACCTACATTTATATAAACAGTTCACAAGAAATTTTAAATACAAAATATAATAGCACCTTTGGCTCACACATCATAACAAAAAATTTAAATGTGACGCACATAATCATGTAACTGTAATGTAACAGTTAATGCACTGAGTTAAAGCGATTTTTGCTCCCTCAAACTGGCCAAATTAAGCTTTATTTAGAAATGTAACAATGTTTTTTCCCCCTTTTAACATATCAACTGATAGTTTATTGCAGTAAACATCTTAAAAAATAACTTAGCCTACTAAAAATTAAACTATTTTAACCTTGCAAAGAATAGCCACCAGATTACCAGCAAGTTATGTACTGCAGGCAGTCAGTGATAGGCTAGTCAAAATGTACTAATAATAATAAAGATTTCTTTACCTACAGAAGCGAGGTAAAAGGATTCTAGAAGGGAATTTCGTATTCAGCTAACACCAGTGCTAACGTTAAAAAGTCAAAAGTGTGTAGTTCATAGTCCGTCAACCTAAACCTGTGGTATTAGGTAGGGCACTAGGATTATCACGGATTACATTTTGTGCGTGCAAGCTTTAAAATTTTTGGTGGATTTGGAGGAGGGGGGAAAGCAAAGAAATAATTTTTGGGAGGGAAGAGGGGAGCTTTGCCCCTGTTCCCTATGGGATTCACGCTTTAGGTGTTAAAAACACTTCCAAGTTTTCATTGCCTGCAGGTTAAAAGTTACATTGAACAAAAGAATACTTTCTGAAATTTGCAATAACGTGTAACACTTGTACGTAGTATTTGTAACTTGTTGACTGCCTTTTTACACAATTAACATACAGGACCAAACTCCATAATCCAATAAACTTAATCTGGAGAGTAAAACGATAGAAGACTTGGAATTACCAGAAAGAGCCTTCAAAAGCCAGCACAATTTTTCTTTGGCTGTTGATATTTTACAGTACAACTGTAACTGAATAAAAATAAAAAAAACAATGTTTCATATTAAAAAAAGAACATTTATTTTTATTAAGCTTTAGTAATGGCAGTCTGATAAGAAAGCAACACTATATTAATGTAAGTATTGGTAAAAAAAAAATAAAAACATGAGACAAATAAAAAAATTAAGTAGAAAAAGAATTGTTGGCTAAGAGATTCCAGCAATGCAGAACAATAGAGTCAACTTTAGCTCTTTATAATCTACAGGCAAACAAAAAAAAATATATTTGGTACGCTTGCTTTCAGTTTACTCTTATTGCTTTTTTTTTCATTCTTACAGTTTAATAATTTTTCTGGATGTTATTAAACACAAAATAATTATTACCGTACAAAAAATTATAAAGAACTAGAAATCATAACTAAAGGCATACATTATTATTGGTAATTAGCACACAGATGCTACACAGTCCGAAGCTGGAACATGATTTCAGTACTGACACAAGTTTTTACGAAAAGGAAGCCTGTTCCTCACTTGCTTTTGTTTTTTTCCTGAAACACAAAAGCAGCCTTTATGCATACTATCAACCATTACTAAAAATGCTTCAGTATGAAGAATGCCTATCCCAGGTTCACTATTTCTTTAAAGGATGGATCTTGTCAAACTTAAATTGCAAACAAATTGCTGAACCGATCACAACGTGTTTTCAACATTTCTACGAAACTGACGAAACCTTAGACTGTAGTAATAACATCGAAAAGGTAACTTATTCGACTAGCAGTCGAATTCAAAGTCATGTTTATAAACAACAGAACTTTTCAAGGTTAACTAATAAGGCGCAACAAACTGGCTTTTAATTATTATTTTTTTTTTTGCAATTAGGAACGTCCACGAGGCCCAAGGTACTTTTTGCACGTAAGCATTCGTCTGCTTTTCATTTACGTGATTTGCGGTCCCAATATTCACAGGACTTTCATTTACTGGCAATTCAATACATAAGCTGTTATATAATACTGCCTGAATGCGTTATGGATGCATTAACATTTAGATGAATGTTAGACATTTAGATGAACGATTTTAAATACAATGAATTTCCACTCAGATCTTTTAAATGCTCTTTTAAAGAAAAGGTATGACACTTTCATTCCGTATCTAACAACCCCTTAAGTTTTTAAACACAATTTCACATCGGGATTTACGAAATTCTTCGTATACCAACATCACATACAAAAAATTAAATTAAATTCTAAGCTTAACTGGGTCATGTATTAAAGCAAGTAGGCCCTACTGTTACTTGAAGCCAAACTTGCCTCTACAGTTTTAGCATGGGCCCCTAATTAAGGGAAGATTTACAATAACGCGCAAAAATATATTTAGATACCAAAATAGTAATTTATTTTTAGAATACAGCTTAAAGACTCCTTGCCTTGAAAGATTCGTAAAAAGTTTCCACAATATTTGCTCACACATAAATTGCAATTACCACAAACAAAATGAATGAATAAATATGTGAATTAAAGCCTGCCAAACATAAGTACCATTTACATTGCTCGATTTTCTTCTTTTTTCCAAGTAATTCAGCATTAAAGTGTAACAGTGAAAGAATGAAATTTAGAGCATCTGTCAAAATAGACAAACGTAATAAAAAAGACTATCAGTGCAATAATTACATATACAATATTAGTTACTACAAACTCAAAAGCTGAAGGTGAATAAATGACGACTAAACAATAGCCATGCACCTCAGTTTGCATTTTTACCACAAAAATTCAGAAAAAAAAAGCATCAAAAAAAAGTTTTAGAAAACTTGACGTGAGAATAAATATAACAATATCTTGTATTTTGGGAAATAAACTATGTCAGCAACAAATATTGTGTTGCAAAAAGTATATCAAAAGAACAAAACGAAGTATACAAGTAAGGCGAACACGTAACAGTTTTATGAGTTGTTAAACAACATAGGTTAACCTTCATACTTCATGTAATCTCAACGAACTTTTATAATAAAATCTCAAAAGGCATTCCTACTAAAAGGAAAAAAAACGAATATGATGCTCTTTGACAATTACTCTTTGGTTGTGACACAGATCATAATATAGCGTAGAAAAATATGCTTTTGTCTCCATCACTGCTGTCTGCAACCATCTTTACCACCCTTAGCTTTCTTCTTCTTTTCCAGTGAAGTAGTTCTTCTTTGTCCTTGTATTGGCATATAAGGAGGAGCAGGATTTTCATCGCTGTCATAGTAAATGTCATCCCCGCTGTATGTACCTAAAATAAATTGCAACAAGAAGATTTCATCTGATCTCATTAAAAGTAAACCAGTCAGCTGCTTCAATAGCCTAAAAAAACGAAATTTTTAACATAAAATTAGTTTTAAGGACCACGCTAGTGGTCCGCCCGCCAAGTTCAATAATTGTCACACTTCATTGTAACTTCATTGTAAGAAAGTCATTATTTAACTACTGCATTGTTGTTGCATGGCCACCAGCTTTGGTACGTTATCTGAAACCAGAGTTGAGCATATTTCACGATGATGAGGATAAAAACCTATGCAGCGAAACAGCTTGAAAATTGTTGGAAATGGGCAGTCTTTGTGCCCTGACAAGCAATAGTTGTATTTCAATCAAGTGCACAAACTATATCAAGGTGATAAAAGTGCGTGAAGATTGTTGACTTCAGCTGACTACAACTACTGACTACTGACTAATTCCGCTCATATAAAATAAATTATGCGACAGATACAAATGAAATTTGGTATTATGCACTCTTTTAACTCCAATATACGTGCCTTTTAAGGTTTGAAGTTTGGGGAGGCATTAACTAAAAAGATTGCAATAATTTGTAATGCTATTTTTCTGTATGTTGGGAAAACGCCACCGGTGATCAAAATCAGCATTACTCGTTATTAGTGTTAACGAGTAACAATGCCAACGAACTACCAGACATAATCGGCAACACAACATTGTTAATAAAATACACGCGCATGCATGCATGGCTTCGGGCTACAAAGCTCTTAATAAATCCGCAGTCCGCAATACTTATTGTTGATGGTTGAATGGAAATCAGCAAACACTTTAATTTATATGACTGAAGTCGTCACTCCAGTGAAACTAAAAAAAAAATTATTATCTCCGTTCGTATTCAATATTTTTCGCCCAAACTTGGCCAGATAGTAGATATATGGGTAGTGGCAAAAATAAGACGCCACAAAAAAAAAACTACAAAAGAAGTGGTATCTAAAACAAAACCCACAAGGGTGAAAGAACCCGCCAAGTTTCAGCCAATCAAAGTAGTGATAACAGAGCCAAAAAGGCTGCCACCAAGTTACTACATTAGTTGCCAAGCTAATCCCACCAACTATTACCTCACACGTAAATCAAAAACTTGACCATTGTTACGGATAGTAGCAATGGTCAGGTTTTTGATTTAACCTTTGAGCTAATACTCGGTGGAATTAGCTTGGCAACTAATGTAGTAACTTGGTGGCAGCCTTTTTGGCTCTGATATCACTACTTTGATTGGTTGAAACTTGGCAGGTTATTTCACCCTTGTGGGTTTTGTTTTAGATTTACTTATCCCAAAATACTTACCTTTATTTTGGCTATTTCATTAACATATGGTCTTTCATCTGTCAAACGACTCAAGTTTCTTGCTGCCACTCAAATTTGTCCTCAGGTGCTAGCGTGTGAGCAATTGTAGAGCAGGTCAGCCATTTCTCACTTTTTTGCCCTTGCCAGAAAGTTTGGCTGCGGGCGGGGCCACAGGGAGAGTTGCACAAAGGTAAATATTTTAG
>JAHWFP010087352.1:0-31459 GCA_023313725.1 Lithobius niger
CTTTTACTTTTTATTCAAGATTTTTCAGATGCTGTAGGGTTGATTCAATCCCAGCCGAAGCCATGGAAGGTAAGAGAGACAATTTTGCTAGGCAATTCCAGTCGGAAATTCTAGGATCTGTTACACGCCACAATCGACATGAGCAAGTGGCATCACAGGGCACTTCTCTCCCCGAAAATTCCTGGGGTGGCCGAAGTCATTATCAAATCCGGGACCTCATGCACAAGAGATGGCCAGGCTAGAAGTTAGGCTACCTTGCCCCATGATTTTTTAGATGCGTGCGATTTCTTTTTTCTTTAACCAAACAAAAAAAAACCCAGTAGCTTAATACATTACATACTTTACATCTAGGATTTAATGCCATATGCAGCCACGTTCAGAGTGAAAATGTTGCAAATAGGATAAAAATGTATCTGTAGACCCAAGTTTTTATTTGTGACGTGCGTCTGAACGGCCCTTAGGTTCGTTTCGAGGCGATCATTTGAGTTGAATGAAGCAAAGGGATGGACATGGTCATCGGCTCCAGGTAGTGTTCGGTGAAAGCGTTGATGCGTGATCGAATATATTCTTTTTAGACTATGACATTAAAAAAAATGTTTCATGCGGGAAAAAAAAACACATGCGTGCGCTCCTGAGAACGACTTAATTAACTTTTAGCGGCCCTATTAATACCGTTAGCCATGATCTCACCGTTCGCGTGCCTATCACATCTCATAGCAGCATCTCTCTCAGAATGAGAACGTGTAGCAACATCTGTTCTTTGTTATAATGACCATTGTAAAGTTGCCATCTCTTGCTTGCTGACTTGACCGTAATTACCTAATGACTGTAATTAAGGGCTGATTACGTGGTTCTACTCGAACGATGAAGGAAACATTTGCCAAATTTGGAATGCCGAGTTTTTGGCTACATTTCCACGTACGAGACACGTGCGTTCCTTTTCACCGAAAGTGTTTCCATATTTTGGCGGGGACGAGCCCTTATAATGAAGATGGTTTGGCGCGAAAAAAGGTCTTTCCCAACAAGCACGCAACAAGAACAGAATTCTATGCACGAAATGTCTTGTTGGACGATTTCTCGAATCATGTGCGGATTGTTAAATGTTTATTTTTGTAAATTGCGTTATGTCTAAGGAGGAAGTAAAGAAGTTTGAATTTAACAAGTCTGCAGTGAACCCTTCAAATTACACCATTTCTAACATTCCTCAATGCCATGTGAGAAATAGCTCGCCGGCAGCAGCTTCTGCAATCCGGTTGAAGGTCAGCAGTGTGACACACCATTTGCCAAGCACGAGCCGTTCTTAGACATGCCGTCCTTCAGTACTTCCTAAATTCATTCTTGCACAATAATGTGTCCGTGCACATCGTCTTCAGACATGATCGAAAATATGGGATTATTTCAGTCGGAAAAATGGGTTTCAGTCGGAAATAATAGGTGGCGAGTGGAATTGCAAAAACGGGAGCAATGTTTTATCTTCGATACGGCCCTGTCAGAGTGTACCTTACATTTCAAGACGTCAGATATTTAGCTTCATTTCTAAGGTTAAAAGTTTAAAGTTTAAAGTTTAAAAATAAAATAAAAAAATGAACACAACGAAGCAAAATAGCGGCTCCCAGAATATTTGATCCTGCAGAGTTGTGCTATTTTTTGTTTGTTTTTTAACCTTCGTAAATGAACCAAATTCCTCACGGTTAAATCATAATAATAATAATAATAAAATAATATTTTCCTACAGAAGGTGGGCAGGACTTGTAAGGGTGGTGAGCCACTGATACCAATCCTGAGATGGGTTTGGGCAGCATGGTGGGATGACAAATTACGGATAACGGATAATTTCGATCGCTTCAGAAACAGGGTCAATTTCAAGCCATCCAGATAACGCCGGAAACCAGACACTCGGGTTTTCGGAACCGGGTACCCCGGATTGAAACCCTAATTATAACCAGAGCGTTGCCACAGTGATTTAATCTGCAAGTGGCTATCCAAACAGGCATTCGAACGTATCGAAAATCTTAGAGCAGGTTGGTTCTATGTGTGATTTCAGGAATTTTTGAATATTTATTTGACAAAAATCAAAGTTCATGCGTTATTCAGTGTGTGTTTATTTAATTCGTTGTCTGGGCAGCTGAAAATCAGGAAGGCCTTGCCAAAATACAACTAAGGTCTTAGGTTGAAAAGTTGGCTTACTGTTGCTGTATACTAGCGATGATTTCAAATCAAACTGACAAATAGAATATTGCTTGTAGCTTTCCAGCTATATTTGTTCTGTATTGTTTGTTAAATTAGGACCCTTTTACAAAGTATGGGCGCAAATAACCATTGTGTACACGTTCCCTTTCTTTTATATCCTTTAAAGAAAGAAAGGGCACGTCAACACAATGGTTATTTGC
Source organism: Lithobius niger (assembly GCA_023313725.1). Lineage (NCBI taxonomy): Eukaryota > Metazoa > Arthropoda > Chilopoda > Lithobiomorpha > Lithobiidae > Lithobius > Lithobius niger. The sequence goes on from JAHWFP010087352.1 coordinate 2,391, forward strand.
GCCCATACTTTGCAAAACCGTCCTAATTTACAACCAGTACAGAACAAATATATCTGAAAACCTACAATCAATCGTCTATTTGTCAGTTTGATTTGAAATAATCGCTAGTATATAGCCAGAGGAAAAAATCAACTTTTAACCTTAAAGGCTTTAGTTGTAGCCCATTTCACGTTCAAACTACTGAAACAAACGGCGAACTGTAAAGTAGGGTGGCTAGGGGGGACCGAGAGGAGCAATTTAGTTTTACTGAGCTGATAAAACCCTTAGAAACCATCTGGTGGTAACAGAGACAAAAAATTGCTTATCTTATGGACGCATTCATCAGGTCATCAAAGAATACGCAGTCAGTGCACGGGGTGGCTACAATACAAACATAAACGTAAAACGGCAACAAAACGATCCACGAATCTAAACGACGCCATATAAACCCCTTATTGGTGTTGTGCTAGTCCCGGCGGTAGTTGACGCCGCTTATCTGCCGCAACTAACAGACCCCGATAGGCCTATGTTGGATCCTTGGTGCTTGGCTCGTTTGCCCTTGTAGCCAATATTGTTTTTGTTGTTCGGCTGTGGAAGAAGGGACTGTATGTTTTGCCCCCGCACTTTATTGCTCGTAGGTTAATAAACGAGTATTGATTGACAAAGAGTAGGTATTTATCTCCGTGTTAATATCCTTTTATCATGATGCCCGAGGCCACCACGTGACCCCCAATGCGGCTATAAAAGCAGCGTTGTAGCAGAACAGACGCCCGCGCCATCTTTTTGGGTCTGTTTTCGTTCGCATGGTCGTTGGGTTTCCGCTAAGAAACAGTCTGCTATGGAGGTTAGAGAGAGTTCCGTTGCCCGTCGCTTACAGCATAGATGACAACTCTTAGGCCGGTTTCACACACGCCTGGAGCCGTGCGTGTTCAGGCGTCACTGTTCAGGTGAATTTACTTGTCACGGTACTACCGTGGTGCCCTCAGAGAGTCCCACTGCACCGTCTTGGTGCTGTCACTGCACAGTGAATGAACAGGCATTACACGGTTTTCTTTTCCCTCTGCTAACGTAAGTGTTTGATACTGTGCAGGGTGTAACAGAATTTTCTGGGAGGGGAATCTGTTAATGTCTCTCAAGAAAAGCAATAACATTTCGAGTCAATAAAACGTTCTTGTGCACAATTCTTGATTCCCACAGTGCCGCGATTAGCGTTTTCAAAAAGGTGGTGCAAGGGACAACTATAGTGAGCCCGAAAACGACAAAGAAAAATTTAATGGTCTAGGTCACAAGCTATTATGTAACATTTTTCATTATAAAAAAAGTGGGCTCATGAGTTGTGGTTTCCATGCCTCTTAAGGCCCTGCCTTGACCCCTTTACAACACCCCCCCCCCCGCCACTTCTCCAAATTGTGGCACTACACGGACGCCCCTCGAAGTAGAAAGTAAAACATCCTTGTTACGATCCTCTGAATGCTTTGATGTCAAACAGAAAAATGGCTATATATTAGCAATTATTTCAAATCAAACTGACAAATAGACGATTGATTGTAGGTTTTGAGATATATTTGTTCTATACTGACTGTAAATTAGGACGGTTTTTCAAAGTATGGGCGCAAATAACCATTGTGTTGACGTTCCCTTTCTTTCTTTGAAGGATATAAAAGAAAGGCAATAAATAAAAAGAAAAACGTAATAACAAAAAATACTTGCTGCTTTTTATTCATCCCCTTACGCCCTCTTCAGTTTTTTGGATGGTTCCTCCTCTGTTTTCTTCCCGAGCCTCCGCTAACAACGGCCCTACTATTGTACATATCCTGCTGCTCCTCCCTCTCAAAAACAGTTTACACTTCCTACAGCTGCTCAGCTATTTCTCAAAATATTAGCCCTCTCCCACCCCACTCTGACTCCCTCAGTTAGCAAAGTTGAAAATGATGCAGTAATAAACTAAAATACATTATGTTATTATGTTGTCTAGTTAAATTTAGAGTTTATTCTAGAGCAGCTTACTGCACACTCCTTTGGTCTTATGACCCAAGTACCATAGCTATTTGCTGTGACGTGCATATCACGTGACTGGGCTAGTCCAATCAGACGGCCGTCGTTCTCGTTCGTCATTGGCTAACTCATGGTGACGTCACGGCAAACAGCCATTGCGCATGGTTTAGTGATTTAATCAACATGAAGAGTTAGCAAGTGCACATACATACAGTGGAATGTGACGTTTCGGGATTTTTCATCCCGTTGTCAAGCAAAGTGGAATTAGATTAGCACAAGCTAAAAACGTCACACAAAATACACCTGAATGGTTTCCCATTTTGAAGAACAATAAATTATACAGCCAGCTCAATACAAATTGAGCAAAAGTTAAAATTTAGTCCCGTCAGCGCAAACGCTAAGCAGGTTGGACCTCTCCCTAGCTTTTGCGCTGACGGGGCTAAATTTGTTCATTTATTCTATTTGTATTGATAGAGCTGGTTGCCTTGCTCTTGATCTTGCTCTTAGAAATGGGGAACTATTTAAGTGTATATTGTGTGACGTTTTTAGCTTGTGCTAATCTAATTCCTCTTTGCTTGAGAACGGGATGAAAAATCCCGAAACGTCACATTCCACTGTGCGTAATGTGGACTTGATGGCTTTTTACATGTTGATCATTTTCAGTGCTTGGATTTTTTCTTCATTAGTGACTTTACCAGATTAATGAGTCTTAACAGGATAAATGAAACCAACGGAAATGATTAGCGATAATTCATTTTTGGAAAAACAAAATATAGTTTAGTTGCAGGGAAGAATTAATGCTGTGTGCTGGAATTTCCACGTTTCTATGTCTTCGCTATCCCCTCCTACTCCCTGGACACCATCTCTTCCACAGATATTTTTCACCCTTTCGCTCGCATTCATTCGCAGACGGGGGAATTATTCAGCTGTCTTCCTCTGTTTGTAACTGCAGCATCTACAGGCCACAGAGTTACCACGACTAGGACACAGGCAAGAATGGGATCAAAAGTCGGCCAGCCCTTCACTAAGCCCAGCGGGCAGAACCAGCTGTTCAAAATGTTGGCATCATTTTGTTTCTTCGTTCAGCACTAATATTTACTGTTGAATTCCGTTTCTTTAAGCAATTAACGTTTATTTTAAACTAAGGCGCGAGTTGGAAAACAAAGAACATGGCGTCGTTTCAAAGGATGCCGCTGTAAGCCGATTTGTTGACTCCGAAAACGACATCACAAAACCTAAGACCCTTAGTTTATTCCTCATCGGTGACGCGCAAGTTTTAGAACATTTTTTCGGCCTGATTCTGTTTTTTTTACGGAACAGGATTATAACGGTACACTTGGCTAAGGTTTTGTCGGATTACGCCATGGTCCGTCGAATATAGCAACAACGGACCATGATTATGGCCGTCTCATTTCAAAGTGGCACTCTCACCGATTGAAAGTCTACAGAATCTGGCAACTTCAAGCGCTATCTAGTACTACGTATAGCACTCCTTGTATCAAGCGAAGGAATGCACAACGCTATTTATTTTAACGAAACAAACGACCCACCTGACTTGAGTGTAAGTTTGGTGCGTCCTCGTGCACCTGAGAGCAAGTTATAATAAGGTTAACAACATCACTGCCGCTAGATGGCGTCAAGGTATTATCTTACGGTTTTCAACCCGTGATAGTGCCTCTTTAAGGAAGGCTGCCTGCCATTTTATTAGATTGGAAGGATTCGAGATCTCGGCACCCTTTTACTACGGCTGAATAAGTCTGACTTCCGTCAAAACGGGGCCATCTCGTGTGTAATTCCTCCCCCCCGCCTCCCCCAAGACACCAAAACTGTTGAAAATAAGTGGGATCGAGGGACTTTTATTAATTTTTTTAATTTAATTTCTCTTGCTAATAACGAGCTATAGCTGTGTTGGTAAAAGATGGGGCGGGGGAAGGGGGGGGGGGGGGGGGGCCACAAAAAAAAAAAATAAAACCCCCCCCCCCCAAAAAAATCTTTTCCCCCCCCCCCCCCCGATCTCGACTGAATTCAGATTTCCTTTGCTGCTGCCCCCCTCTTTCCCCAAAATATTCCTAGTTCCCCTGCAGTGTGAAGGATCAAACTCCGAGACGTAAACAGCATTTCGTCTTTCTCAGGAGATCTAATTGGGCTACTACAATCTTTACGTTGGCTAAATGGTACTCATTTTGGCACTGTACAGCCATAATTAAGTGGGGGGGGGGGGCGGAGGGGGAAGAAAAACATTCTCTTGAGCTAAATAAATACAGAATGCAAACCTATTTACGTTGCCTTTTGAACTTATATGTCAGACTGCCTGACCGGGGAATCGAACCCGCGACCTTTAGACCCAAAGGCCGAGATCCTACCGCTGAGCCAGACTTGAAACGGCCAGTCTTGCTCAGCGGTAGGATCTTGGCCTTTGGTTCCGAAGGTCGTGGGTTCGATTCCACGCTCAGGCAGTCTGACATGTATAAGTCCAAAAGGCAACGTAAATAGGTTTGCATCTGTATTTATTTAACTTGTTGAGCCTTTGGCTTTCCGTCTTTATTCTTTTCAGCTTCTACCGTTATCTCGGGACGGATAGGGATAATTTTGCCAAGAAATACCTACTACGCTTGAGTCGACATGAACACGAGTGCATTTTCGGGAAAATATAGAAATTTAGGATTCGCCAGAAACATATTTTTCAGCATGAATACTTTTTCTCATGGGATGCACTGGTATAAGGCTCACGAATTTACCCAACCATAATTTAGCAGAAGGATGTGACAATGGCAACGCGTTTAGCCTTTATATTTTAGCTTGCAGCTCGTTGTTACCTGGAGAAATTAAATTACAAAAATGAATAATACGACGACGATGTCAAACCAAGACTAACATTGGCACCCAAAGGATTCAAAGGGTTTTAGCGAGCGTTATCCACTTCCGGTCATCTGCCCGACGAAGCCCTGAGGCCCTACGTCCGCAGCACCCGGATTCCGAGGCGGTCACCCACCCAACAACCAACAATAAGCAAACAAAAAGGACAACAGGCAAAGAAACGTGTCGCAAGAACCTATGGCAACGATTCCTGAGAGTGAGTGAGGCTGGTGGACGCACACAGTACGGGAGCAGGACTTTTTGGGGAAGAAACTATACTTAATATTCTAGTTAGCATTACAGCCAAGAAGCTCGAAACTATGACCTCTCGTACAACCATTTGTTTGCCGATTTCAACCGAAGGAGCTTACAGGATGGCCCACAAAAAACTGATGGACCCAACAATTTCTAAGTCCAACTTTTCTAGTTCGCACCCCTCAAAAACCAGGAGAGTACAGAAATCAAATCTCATGAAACGGAAATATTTCTGTCCTGTCCTGGTTCTGAGAGATGCTAACTAGAAAAATTGGACTTAGAAAATGTTGGATCGTCAGTTTTTTTTTGGACCACTCTGTATAGCACGCAAAGATTCCCGAAAGGGCAGGGGCACATTTTAGTGAAAGGGCACAGTAAGTTATTGTGAACATTTTCTCTAGGGGAGCTTTTTAAAGGCCTTTTTGAGCCCCTTTTAGGTATTTTTTTTTTGCCCTTTTAAAGCCATTTGGTCCTTTCTCAGGCACTGCTCCCAGCAAAACGTCTTTTTTTTTTTTTTACAAAAAGGGCATTTTGCGAAAAGGGCAGGGCTAATGCTCCCTACCCCGGACCCCATCCTGTGCACGCATACATTTTTTGAATTTGCTGCAGTCTAGTGAAACTTAAACCCCAAAAACTAGATCGTAACTTTAAAACATGGTTTCTTTAGAAGCCCATCCAGCATTTTTTTAAGTTCGCATTCAAATGAAGCAATCCCCAACCGTGTCCATCCGCTTGCTTTTTCCGCATGTTATAGCTCCATGGTGCCATAAATTCAACTTAAGCTGCACCATCGTCTTCCTTCCGAAGCCATTGCTTCGACACGCAAAATGGGTCGGGGACCATGTGTACACGAGGGCACCTATAGTTCCAATTACCGGAATTTCGGACTGTTTCTTTGTTACCAATGAGCTGTCTACTGTCAAAGTATGGTACCTAAGCTGATACGATTAGCTTTATTTTTTTTTTTTATATCGAACCCTGAGAAGGCAGGATGTTTGTTACAATTCGTGTTCGCCCTATTCCCTTGGCAACTTGTACCATTTCCTGTCGCCAAATTTAGTTCCACAGAACTTGTTGTGCGATGCATGTTGTCTATATGGACACACACAAACAGAATGCTCTAATGCAGTAAGCAGGTGTTGGTTGCATTGCTAGAATCCAGTACCATTTACCAGTATCAAGTATATCAGCGAAGCAGACAGTCAGCATTAAAGACTGGTCTTGCGAGAGTGAAATACACTAATCTGAGAACGAAACGAAGAAAGTTCATCAACGTTAGGGCATCCAATCCCGGGAAGCATTTACAATCCCAGGATTTAGGGATTCGATTATCTCTATTCCGGAAATTTCGGGATTTTCTCGCATGACTTTCAGGGGCTAAAAAAATTGTACGGATGGTAGTTTACTTTCAAGAACTTCATTATTTAAAATACTCACAAGGTGAAAACTGAAGTGAGCAAAGAAACTAGTTAGTGACATATCCTTTGTTATTTAAAACGATCAGCCATTTTAATACTTTATATCAATGGGAAAATGTTAATTTGTTACGTTATAATCTAGTTGTCACATTTTCCGGATTCTGCAGACTGAACTGCAGTAACTGCAGCCCGGTGACTATACCCACGGGCAACTAAAAAAAACTAGTCATCCAGTCAGTTTTCTGAAAACATAATGTGGAACAAAGTATAGTGATGTACATACATGTATGCGTGTGCGTGGATGCTGGTACATCAAAATCCTTCAATACAGTAGTTCCTGGAATTGGCGTTCAAGCTACAGTTCGTTTCGTTTGAATGAACCCCAATCAGTTTTTTTTTTATTTGCGCACCTTCACAGATGTGAGTTCCATGGGGATACGACCTCTAATGTTTTTTTTCTAAAAGACCGAAGCCATTTTTTGTTCAGTTAATTTGTTGGTTTTTTCGCTTCTTCTTAGTTGTTATTGCTGTGGCCTGCTTTATCTTGTGTATGTATATTCTCCGCCCAATTTTGTTTGTGAAAAAGGAGCATTATATAGTAATAGATATTGTGTCCATTTCCTACGCATGCTGTGTCCTTTGCCTATTATTTGACGGAAACACACTACCGTGTGTCTAGAGTTAGCAGTGTCATCACTGTTCGTAACTGATTCTCCATTTTTTTTTTAGTTATTTTGTTGGCTTTTTTCGCTTCATTTTTGTTGTCATTGGTACGGTTTGGTGTGTCGTGTGTGTCCATTCTCCGCCCAGCTTTCTTTGTAAAAAAAAAAAGTATTAGAAATACTATTTAAGTCCATGCTCCGTCCGTGATTTTTCCCATGGCAACTAAATCCTCAAAAGTTTCGTCAATATGTTAAAAATACAGTTCATGCAGCTTCAGTATAGGGTGGTAAAATTCTTAAGTAGGATACAAAACATAGAAATACATAGGGGTGAGGTCGATTGGTCCTCCTAATTTTGGTCCTCCTTACCTGTTTTGCCCAGTTTTTAAGCTTACGTTCTTTTTAATCGTTTTTCTATGTTTTATTTCATACTTAAAAATTTTACTACCTTGTGCTGAAGCTATTTGAACTGTATTTTTAACATATCGATGAAACTTTTGTGGATTTAGTGTATTTGATGACAAGTGAAAGTAACGTTCAAACGTCATGCTTGTGGCCTAATAGAATTTATATCACGAATTTCGGCCAGCAAGATTAATTAACGAACAATATGAATAAGAACCTTTTTTGATGGAAATGTTATTATAAACATGATTGGTAACCGATTCATTTTCAATGATATGAACGGTTTAAACACTAGAAGCAAAAAACTGTTTTTGGGCGCCATCTGGAATTCCGGACTTGGCACCGGGAAGACTGAGTTTCAGCATGCTCAAATAGGTTAAAATCACTCGGTGCCCAAATGTCTCACTATTTGCCGTTGAACACATTTTAAAGAGTCTTTTCTGGGAAAAGGCGCCCTGTCTATAACGTCCATGGCTTGAAAATAAAGTCATATATGAGAAAACTGCCCATTTTAGTCTAAAATTGCATAACCTGTCAATTTGCACGAAAAATAATTATGTTTACAATGAAAAGCCTAATAAAATTTCAAAAAGCTTCGATTAAAAAAAAACTGAAATCGGATAATTTGCTTACGGGATATAAGAGCTTTAGTGTGGACGAATCCGCCATTTGAATGGCCGCCATCTTGAATAGCTACACTGTTAAGACGGGGGTCAGCTATTTTCATGTTCACCACAATCAAACGAAAACTACTGCAAGTTTTGTCTGGCCCCCCCCCCCCCCCCCCCCCCCAATTTACACCAAATATTGAACCGGCACATAGACTATGTGCGCTAAATGCTTACCAATTTTGATCCAAATAGGACAATTGGTTGAAATAATACTCTCGGACAAACATAGAACCGGAAAAAAAAATGACGGTTTCAAACGTCCTTCGGTAAAGAAAAAAAAAAAAAATTAATTATTTCCCATGGCGTGGCAATCAACTCACTTTACTTTTATATGTTTTTTTTTTTGTTATTTTCATTAAAGTTCCTTTATAAATTTTTTTTTACCAAGTTGCTAAAGGATGTGAGCGCATGCATTTGACACTAACTCGCAACCGAAGTGACATCCACACCAGGGTGTGCACCATCTGCACCGTGAGGTACGAGTAGTCGCATCGATTTCTTGTCGAGGAAACTTTTAAATAATTTAGGGCGCTTTAATTTCCGCCTCTTCTTGTCGATACCGCGTGTTTCGTTTACTTCTGCCTCTACCGGTTTTTCCTCCCATCCAACTCCCATTCTTGAAGACAAGCACACACACACACAATAGTGCGCTACAGAAAACAGCAAAACGTCAGGTTTTTTCCCCTTCTTTTTTTTCTCGATTCGACGCCCGGTGCGTGCGGGACTTGCGGTTACGGCTAAAAAGCGGCGAAAGATCAGACGGCAGATGATTTACTACGCGAAAACTGCAAACATCATCTCCCACAGGCGAAAGAAAATTGTCGATACAATTGGATAGGTTGTATGAAAAAGCGTATACATATAAAATGAATGGAAGAAACCGTGTATACGTTGCCTGGTTCCGCAGTGAGGGTTCGCTCGCTGCCTTTCTGAAGTGAATTGTGTGATCAATTTCGGTTTGGGATTATTAATTGGGAATAAATCATGAAAAAATAGTTGAACTAGAAGAAAACGTCCTTTTTTTGTGAGGCCAAATGAAAAAAAAACTTAAAAAAAAAAACAGATCGACGTGATTGCGCCTCGACTCCAGGGAAGCGTCATTTTCCGTTGATGTTATTGACGAACTGCTTGCCCCAGGTGGGAATTCTACTTTACAGGTCGAAACGCCAACGAATGCGCAACAAATATAGGTAGCGTTTACCAACAGCAAGTTCCAACCAGACTAAGAAGCTGTTCCGTCTATCTCGCTGATATGAGAATAATAAAAATAGCACAGTAGCACAACAGCAAAAAATCATTTAATAAAAAATAATAATAATAATATTTTTCCGTAGGACTTAATTATTTACATAATAACCCTGGATAGCGACCGAAAAAAGAAGAATGGTCGACAATATTAGAAAAGGAACCAATAAGAAGGCTAACAATCGCTTTAACAACACGTTTAAACCTCCGGTGCACGACGATTATCATAAGTGATCCGGTAACAATAAAAAAAAAAAAATGCCAAAGCCACCGGGCTAAAGGTATCAACTTTGTTCTACAAAAGCGTATTTATTTAATTCCCCATAGAAATATTCCAAATGTCACTGCTTGGAGACCGGGTGCGGAAAAGGGGGAAAAGTTGAAGGTTAAGCGTGAATCGGTGATTCTGATCTAAGGCGTCACCGGATCACGTTTTTGAACGCATAGGTTTTGGCTGTCCGGAGAAGTTTTGGGTTGGGTTGGGTTGCTGATGTTATGTGTTTAGCCGCAGAGAGCACGGCACGTAATTTGGGAAAATATGAATAATTGAAACCTAAATTACCTCCGCATTGAATTAGCGTTTACTCCCTCTCCTGGTGACTCTTGGCTGGAATAATGGCGGACACGTAAGGGCGCGTTTACGCAGCGACTCGCCTTTGCATTCTCGCAGCTAGAATACAATCGTGATGGCAAAGGTGACATTGCCATGGTAACAACGCTAAATGGATTAGCTAAATCCGACATCGTTTGAGTAAATACTTGCAGTCTTATAATCCGTGCCAATAATAAAAAGAATTCCTCGTGACGAAACAATTTTCCCAAACGTTTCTGAACTTACGTTATTTGCTGTTTTTGTTGCGAGGCGGCAAACATAAAACCGGCGCCATGTTGGAATTTGAGGTGATTTCTACCTTCGAGCTGCGAGAATGCAAAAGTGAGTGGCTGCATAAACGTGCCCTAACGCTTCATAACGTATGGTGACACAACCCGGAAAATGATGAATTTTCAACAACTTGACGACGTAAAAATGCCGATTTACAATGAAAACTGATTAACAAGAAACAAACATAAGAGCGAAGCGAACTAATATCACCGTTTGTCAGCCAGTATGCGCAAAAATCTGATTGGGCTGGATTTCTATTAGTTGGTGGTTTTCAGCACGGGCTTCCTCGAGTGTATTATATTTCACTGACATAAGGTGACCAGGATTCAAACCAACTACCTACGGATTACTACTGAGTCGCCCAACACTTCTGTAAGTTGCGGTATTTAAGGCACAACGTAAACGATGCAGTGTGAGCAAATATTTCTTATGAATTGGATGTACACCGTAACGTTAAAGGCCAAGACGTTACTTTTCAGTTAACAAAGCACAGACTACATCAATACACTTGTCTCAGAAAAACACTAGCGTATTCTCGCAAAACCAGTCTTTAATGATAAAGATTTGCTTCAACTCTTGACCTTATTTCTTGTTTATTTATTACCTTGCATTTCTGTATACCTTGCTAACAAATACTGTAGTTGGAGAGCAGAATTGGATGTAAGTTATTATTTCTGATCCGATGAATCCGAAATTCTTCAGACTCGCGACCCGGTGACTCACAGTTAGACAGGTGATACAATGAACCCAACTTCCTAGAAAATACATTATTGTTCAGACAAATCTTTGTTAAAATCGGCATGACGAAAAGAGAACATAGCAGCTTCATATGGGCAGCACGATGAAATTAGCAAGAGAATAGCGCATCCACTTGCGAGGTTTAAAGCATTGTTTATGGTTTTTTTTCCTTAAACAAAATTTAAAAGTTGCGATGGTTCTACTTGGTTCTTTATCCCCGTCGGTGTGGCGTCGTGTTTTCTGTGGGGGAGCCCTCAGAGGCGCTGTAACGGTCCCTCTGACCCACTTCTGGGGTCAACATCTAGGAGCTTGTGGTCGAACATTAGCGGCAAAATTTGAAAGTGTGATCCCTTTTTTTTTAATGCACACAACAGACTTATAAGCCACATTGCAGTATTGTTCGGGCTGACCTAATTAACGTAATAAACCTAATTCCCAACACCATGTGTCTTTATTTTGAGGGTTTGACGTATTTATGTGAAACAACGGTTACACTAACCAGGTTTCTAAAAATCCTGAACATGTCCAACTTTCTATGTGAAATTCCCCCTCCAACCTGCTCTCTCCTCCGGCTGTGTTTTTTTTTCTTTTTCTTAAATTCAAGGATAGGTATTAGTGGGTCTTGACCCCTTCCTTCTCCTGACTAATTTAGTTTTGGTCAAATATTTTATTATTATTATTATTATTATTATTATTATTATTTGTTGACCTAAAGAGCTCCTTCATGACTATTGAGGAACGAAAACATGTTAAAATTTTGCATGTCAATATCAGAAGTTGTAGGCTACACTGGGACTCTTTTCTTGCAACAATTGCTGCTGCTCAACTCAACTGGGATTTAATTGTTCTCACTGAAATAAATATTAAAGAAGAAGAAAGCACTTGCTACGATATCCCACATTATATCAGGTGTTTGCAGAAACAATGCGAGAGGTGGAGGCATCATGGTCTTCATCAAAGATAACAATGTTTTAAATATTATGTGCAATAGTATAAAAATAGATGAAAATGATGCATTAGATATTACATTTGATATTAGGGAAACGAAATTATAATTTAATTGTAATTTATAGGAAACCTTCATCCAGCAAAACATTTTTCTTAAAAGCACTTAAGCATTTACTAAAAAAGAAAAATCAAGAAGAAAAAACAAATTTTATTGTTATGGGCGACTTAAATTTTAACTCGCTTAAAGAAACACAAGATATCTCTGAAAAACCTGATATAGAACGATTTGAGAATTTAATGGCCTCAATGGGATACAATACGCAGATAAATTCACCTACAAGAGAGGAAGTACGCGCAGGAAAAATAGTTAGATCGTGTCTTGATCCGGTTTTTACTAACTTACAAAATAACCATGCGAAAGGGTATGTTGTTAAAATCAAATTAGCAGACCATTACTATACTATTTTAGAAACTCTAGATGATAATAGTACGAATCAGAACGAAGCAAAAAAAACTAAAATAAATTACAAATTAAATCATAAAAAATATTATTAGGCAATTGAATTGCTTTAATTGGGATCATCTGCATGAGTTAAGTGACCCTAATGAAATCTATAATGATATTGAAAAAAACATTACTAATATTTATAACTATAATAAAACTGTACAAACAAATCTGCCTACAAACAAAACTATGAAGTCAGAATGAATGAATAATCAACTTTTAAATAAAATAAATGAAAAAAATAAATTATGGTCGAAAATATGTAAAAGCAAAACACCATCAGGTGAATTGATTAAAAGCTACAAAGAATTAAATAAAATTGTTCACAAAGAAATAATAAAGACAAAGCAAGACTTCTACAAACAATTTTTTAATCAAAACTTTAATAATAGTAAGAATATTTGGAATAAGTTAAATGAAATTGTTGGAAAAAAGAATGTAAAAACTAACATTGATGAGACTATTATTACGGCATTTGAAAGTTTAAGTAGAGAAGGGATTTGTAATGGTATGGTAAATTGTTTTATGGCTCAAGTTCCCACTTTAAAAAATAACAAAAAAACTAAAAGACACTAATAAAATTCAGGTAACTGGAAGTAATAACACTACAAGGGAAAAAAAGGGAACTGGAATCATTAACACTACGAGGTGAAAAAACAGGACATTTTTAAAGAATACGATGATGATTTCTGCACCAACTTCTCATGAACTGAATGCAATTATAGAGTCAATGAAAATTAAGTATTCTACAGGATACGATGGGTTCTTGATTGAACATTTTAAAGAAAGTCAAGATAACACGACCAAATTTATGAACATTTTAATTACAGCTATTATTGAGAAAGAAACTTGGCCAGATAAATTAAAATTGCAGATAATTAGACCGGTTTACAAGAAGGGAAGTAAAAGCTCGTTTGAAAACTATAGACCAATATCATTGTTACCTGTTCTAAATAAAATCATTGAATGTTACTTCGCACAACGCATAAAAAATTTCCTTCAAAAATTTAACTTAATCAGCAAAAATCAGTATGGTTATCAACAAGGTAAGAATACATTAGGTGCGCTTACAACAATTAACAACCACATTACAAGAGCTATCAACGTTGGTAAACATGTTGGAGCAATTTTGGTTGATCTACAAAAAGCATTCGATACTCTAGATAAAGAAAAACCTTTAGGAAAAATTTACCAATTAGGATTGAGGGGAAAAATTTTCAACATTTTAAACAGCTACCTAACCAACAGGAAATGTAGTGTTCGAATTGAACAATCTCTAAGTGAATGGTGTCAGATACAATATGGCGTACCACAGAGCTCTATATTAGGACCGTTACTATTTATTTTGTTTATAAATGACTTGGATGATTACACTGACTGGAATACATATAGAATATTATACGCAGATGATATTTTCATTTTATCAATCAACAACTGTGAAATAACCATGATAAAAAATCTTCAGAGTGATTTTAATAAAATAATACACTATCTTGATGAAAATGAATTATACATAAGTAAAAATAAAACTAGCTTCTTACAGATCAGATCTTCTCATATGACCATAGGTAACAAGAATATTGTTTTGCAAGAAACGAATTGCCACACCAACAGTATCTGTAGGTGCAAAACACTTCAGAAAGTAAACAATACTAAGTACCTAGGGTTGAACATCGATAAAAACTGGAAATTCTATACACATGTAGACAATATTATAACCAAAATAAGGCAATCAATTCCAATGTTGTATAAAGTAAGATTTTTGATAAATCGAAAAACAAAACAAACGTTATATGAAGTGTGGATTTTAGTCAAGTGAGATACGCAAGCGTTATCTATGGGTCAACATCATTTAGCTTAACTGCACGATTACAAAGAATTCTGAATAAAGCACTAAAACTCCTGTTTAATACTAACGATAATAAGAAAACTTGTGAACTCGAAATGGAAAATAACATTCTAAACTTTAAACAAATCTCTGAATATGGTATTATTGTTCAAAATTATTTTTCGAATGAATATAAGGAACCAGTGACACGCAACATAAGGAATAACAATAACTGGCTAAAAGTACCATTATGGAGGAAATCGTATGGCAAAAGAAATTATAATTATCTGGTACCAACAATCTTTAACAAAATACCAGAAAACCTAAGGCATTTACCCACAACTTTCACTATGAAACGAAAAATAAAAACATGGCTTATTGAACAATGATGAATTTATGTTACGTTTTTTTTTATTTTTATTTATTTATTATTTTATTTTATTTTATTTACTTTTTTTCATTGTATATAATATTTATAACTTGTACATAATGTATTAATATATAAAATGAACTGCATTATGCAGTGTATTGTATTGTCATGTTTTAATGTAACTAAATCGTTTGCTATTTTGATTGTATCTGCACATACAGACTCATTGAGTCTCGTGCTTTAAAAAATAAATAATAATAATTATTATTATTATTATGTACTTGCCGCTAAATTCCACCGTGCTTTTTTTCAATTTAAAAAGAAAAAAAATATATTTACTGTAAAACTCGCAGTTACGTAAGAGAGGCCGGTGTATACAAACTAAAAATATGGATAAAAATAAAAACCAGCAGCTTTACAACTTAACTACTTCGTCACCAATCACAACTTGGCACATCGGGTCACGGGGTCAACAAGTAAGTGTGTCAGTCTGATTCACTGAGTCAGAATGGGTTAACTCCGGCTCTAGGAGGCTGACCCAGTGACTTTCCAATCAGAACTCCAACGATGAGTTCTACGGTTTCAACCACTTTAGTCAGAAAGCATTGCCACATCAGGAGCAGCCACGTTCTATCATGGCCACTCCCTGATAAGCTGTTAGTTTGGGGGCTGGTCCCACTTTGATGTTTTAACCTTTTGTGGATGTCATTGTTTGTGAAGGAGCAAATAATAGCTCTGACAATTAAAAATTTTTGTGTGCATTTAAGGCAATTGTGAGTTCGTTTCTTGTCATTGGGCACCAATCACTCCTTAATGACATCAACTCACAAAATAAATCAACATAAGAAAAGTTAATCTTCATTATGATGAGCAGTTTAGAAGTTACAAGCTAAAACCGTTGTTTTGATGCCAGCCATATTGGGACGTCGTTTTGGACTTTAATTAGCTAACCACCAGGCCAACTTGCCCTTATAAAGCCCGAAAAACTGTGTTTGGACGCCATTTTCGGACAGCATCCTGGACTTTCACAAACTGAAATAAGCCCTCCATTTTTTACGAAAAGTTAATACTGAATATTCGTAACCAGTTTTGTGTTCAATATGATGAACAGTTTAGAAGTTACAAGCTAAAACCATTGTTTTGACACCATTTTGTGGATATCATTTTGGACTTTTATTAGCTAACCACCAGGCCAACTTTGCCCCTATAAAGCCCAAAAAACAGTGTTTGGACGCCATTTTCGGACAGCATCCTGGACTTTCACAACCTGAAATAAGCCCTCCATTTTTACGAAAAGTGAATACTGAATATTCGTAACCAGTTTTGAGTTCAATATGATGAACAGTTTAGAAGTTACAAGCTAAAACCATTGTTTTGACACCATTTTGTGGATATCATTTCGGACTTTTATTAGCTAACCACCAGGCCAACTTGCCCCTATAAAGCCCAAAAAACTGTGTTTGGACGCCATTTTCGGCCAGCATCCTGGACTTTCTCAAACTGAAATAGGCCCAACATTTTGAACGAAAAGGTAATACTGAATATTCGTAACCAGTTTTGCGTTCAATATGATGAACAGTTTAGAAGTTACAAGCTAAAACCATTTTTTGACACCATATTGTGGATATCATCTTGGACTTTTATTTGCTAACCACCAGGCTAACTTGCCCTTATAAAGCCCAAAAAACTGTGTTTGGACGCCATTTTCGGACAGCATCCTGGACTTTCACAAACTGAAATAAGCCCTCCATTTTTTACGAAAAGTTAATACTGAATATTCGTAACCAGTTTTGTGTTCTATATGATGTACAGTTTAGAAGTTACAAGCTAAAACCATTGTTTTGACACCATTTTGTGGATATCATTTTCGACTTTTATTAGCTAACCACCAGGCCAACTTGGCCCTATAAAGCCCGAAAAAATGTATTTGGACGTCATTTTCGGCCAGCATCCTGGACTTTCACAAGCTAAAATAGGCCATCCATTTTGGACGAAAAGATAATACTGAATATTCGTAACCAGTTTTGTGTTCAACATGATGAACAGTTTAGAAGTTACAAGCCAAAACCGTTGTTTTGACACCATATTGGACCTCATTTTGGACTTAATTAGCTAACCACCTGACCACATCAAGCCAAACCATGTGTTTGGACGCCATTTTTGGCCCTCATCTTGAACTTTCATAAGCTAGAATAGACCCTGGTACCCTTATGGAAGAAAAGTTAATTCTGAATATTCGTAACCAGTTTGTTAAAACGGGCCGAAATGACCTTAATTGGGCCTCTCTTTGGTTGCCTCTTCCCTAGGGCCTGGGGCCTATCCTTCACTCCCCTACATCCCCAAGAATGCTTTCATTGAAAAACCAAATGCACACATCCTTCAGCCTTATTTCAAAGGATAATCGTACCAAATAGAATTGGATTCGAAGAGGATTCGAATTGGTTCTTGAATTTAGCTGTGACTAGATAATTATGTAACTGCGGAACAAACACAGACAGACAGACAAACAGAGCAAATCTGCATGGGAAAACAGGATTTCACTTACCTCGCTCAGCCTTTAAATTATTAATACTTCGAAATTATTAATACTCCGTGTTGTATCACATAACTCCGTGGCTTATTTTGCTGGACTCTCGCGAATGCATTAATACCAGAGAATAACAGATGGGTGTTTCGACAGTGTGCCGACATCTATCATTTACGCTTCAGAATGTCTGATTCCCTAACAAGCAGAACTTCGTCTGATGAATTCTGCAGTGCGGCATCAAACGTTAAACCTATTTTTACATAATGTCTCTTTACCTTAAAGCGGAGCCTGCTAGACCCGATGGTCTTCTACAGGGTATAGCTTTAAAATCCACTGCTTATTTTGCAGGACTTCAACGGACGCCATACAGCAGAGACTATTTAGACCTTATGAATTCTTCAGGATAAAAGAGTGGGGTGAGTGTGTTGTGCTCTGCGCCACGCCGTATCCAGAATCCGGTAGAGTGAAAAGCCGGGGGTTTGGGAGCAGAAGGGAGTACAAGCGAAATTGGTATGGCCCTGAATAGGCAGAGGAATTGGATTGACGCCTGGTGAATACAAAACAGCCTGTGGCAAAGCATCCCTGGGGCAAGAACGGCGCTTAATGTTGATGGAGAAAGCAAGAAAGGGAGACGCCATCATCATCTTGGCGATGGAGAAGCAGAGAAATGATCACATCAAGCAGAATACGAGGGATGAAAAGGAAAGGGAAAAAGAATACAGTTGACATATACTTGCAATTCGAACCGGCTCTGGTTTTTAAGACAATGCCTTCACTCCGCAGTATGGATGAGAGAATTTAGAAACCGAGAAAGTTTTTCAGCATCTCTATAAACAGGCAGTAAGGGGTAAAGAGTTCTCCTTCGTTGAGGGATATTTGCATGAAGGTACTTTGGGGGTTTCGGGGATTATACTGTTATTGTCGGTGTGCCTCCGATTCTGATCTTAACATTGGGAAAACTATATACGGTAGCTAATTATGACCATGAAATCGGTTTTTCGGCCAGATGGAATCATGGAAGCAAATGCAGCTAAAATAACTCAAAAGCTTACGGATTTTCCTAACTTAAGACTTTTGTAGGTTGGTTGGGGGCGGGTAGCATTTTTATCTTTTTTACTAAGCGTTGTGACGCATTAGCATTCAAAATTAAATAATTTTGCTATTTCATGTTCGTGTGAGTTCTTGCCCCGTCCGAACCCAACCGGATTAAATTAAGACTTTCGTTCTAAGTTACGTTTTAATGTTGTTAGGTTGTGGAACTTCTCTTTCTGCATTATTTCGTTTACAATTCTTCAAATTCCTGCCATGACTATCCAGATTGCGACGTGTGCCAAACCTACCTGGTAGCACACCTACCGAATGCCTGCCACTACAATAATGGGAAGGCCAGGGTAGAATTGCATTATTTAAAGAGCATTGTCTTTCTTAAATAACTCCTTCACGGCTTTACGCTGCTGCTAAAGCGGTAGCAGAAATTGCTGCTAGATTTTCAGTGTTGTCATTCAACTGATTCCAAGAAAGAATTAATTATTACGTTCGTAGTACTGTCAAAGAAGCAGATTTCCATGACGCCCAAAATTTGCATTCCAGTAGTGGACAGAACTATTGCAATCAATGCCATTCATGTTGCCCATTCATCTGATTCCAAGAACGAATTTATTAATAAGTTCACATTGCTATCAAAGACGCAGATTTCCACGACGCCCAAAATATGAGTTCCAATAGGCCAGAACAACTGCATTCAATTCCGTTTAAATGGCAAAAGATTTAACTCTCCAATTGGTTTCAACTTACATGAAAAATAAATAATAAAATTTTGCACGTAATCATGAATAGTATAAAGGAGAGCTCGTAGGATCTGACGCGGAAGTATTCATTATATTACGGCACGGAAAAGTACAGAAACAGATTATTAAAGCGAAACCAAGCAGTGCTACAAAACAAAAAGACGAACAACGTTTCGAAAATGATCAATTTTCGTCGTCAGGTTTATGAATTAAAATTTTAAAACATGGCAAGGCCCCTAAAAGTCATCACATGTTTAAAAGCATAGCACAATAATTTCTATAATTTAATTTTTTAAATTTTTCTGCAATGATATTACGGCGCGATCCATTTCGTTATTGGTCGCGACCCCGAGCAGCCAGTTTTTTTTTTTTTCAGATTGTGTTGACGAAGGTCTATAGAGTCCTTGTGTGGCTATACATTTCATACACTTATCCTTTCAGATAAGATGTCTAAATTTGACAATTCGATGTATGAAATCACTGAGCAGGTGTATGGTGATCTAGAAAATTTGGGAGATTACCATCATTTTTATTGTTTATCCTTGTCTTTTAAATGTGAGTGAAAGTAAATTTTTTATTTTATAGTCATTATTATTATATCATTCAGCAGTCTCTTTTCTCTGTTCTCTAGCTACGTCTTCTTTGCAGCAATTTTTGCCCCTAGAAAACACTTCGAAATGCCTGAGACTGATAGTTCGTTATAGCATTTTTGTAGCATTTTTTTCCCATGGTAGGTAGCAGAATGTAGCATAATTTTGAAGAGACGGTAGCACTGTTATGTTTTTTAACCTGGTAAGACTGCGACTGATAAAAGGGATACTGGCAAGAAACAACACCTCAGGAGTTTCGTTACTTCAAGCCAAGATCGACTAAACCATGCGCCTCAGCTGTTTGCCGTGACGCACGTATCACGTGACTGGGCTAGTCCACTCACACTGCCAAAGATGCGCTATTCTCGTTCGTCAGTGGCTAACTCACAATGACGTCACGGCAAACAGCCGTGGCTCATGGTATAGGTTAGAAATCTTATGTCTTATTCCATCCAGGCTCAACGCCAGTTGACGCTCTTGCCGGGAAGTTAACGCAACCTGGCGCTGCTTTAGGAAAATAAGGCTGTGGCACAATTGAATCAATTGGCTGGGAAACGAAACCAGTATATTTTCTCCCAGACGACCCCTTGTGCCAAGGGATGGCATTGGCATATGAATCAAGCGTTATATCATGTTATTCCCACGTCTTACGAACGTACGTGCATTCATAATCTCCTGGAGAAACCAAAACTTAGTCTTTTCAACATCAGACATATCTCGTAACATGTCAGATCCCTACGACATATCTCATAATTATCAAATACATTTCGTATTCCAATCTGACGTCTTACATTTCCTGAAACTAGAGTGATTTCCTCAGCACTGACAATGCTTTTGCAAGAGCACATTGGAAAACATTACTTTCCTGTTGGTATAGCGAAGTGGAAACACAGAAACAATCCATGAATGGCCACCATTTTACTAAGGCCTCTAAAAATTAATTAAGTGATTCTCTGGAGTGCTACTAAAAAAATTGACTCGAGCGGGCAGTGTTTTTTTTTTCATGTTTTATTCGTGATTTTTCAGATGCAGGCGATGGCTTTTTTTTTTTACCAAACAAAACAAAAGCTGTAGCTTACATTTTGTAGCTCATTCTAGGGTGAGCGTATAAAAGTTGCACATTAGGTAAAAGTCATTCTTTAAATCCAACTTTTAGTTGTGGCATGCTACTGAACGATCTTCAGATTCGTTTCGAGGCGATCATGTGAATAGAGCAAATATCTGATGTAGTCATCGGCTCCAGGAAACATTTGATGAAAGTGCTGATGCGTGATCGGAATATTTATTTTTACACAATGACGTAAAAAAACGTTCCATGCACTGAAAAAAAAAACCCATGCGTGCGCTCCCGAGAACCACTTCATTAACTTTTAGCGGCCTAAACTGTATAGTACTCAACCCTTCAAAATGGCAAACAGAAGCGAAAAGCGAGTAAACTTCAACCTAATAGGTCTTGATCGAACGACATGGCTGAAATGGATAGGCTTAAGTTAGTTGGGAAGGTGACAGAAGAAGGGAATATACGGAAGATATTGACGGTGATTGCGTTACATTCTTCTTAAGCTCACAAATGAACACCATTTCCGAAACAAAAATGGAAGGATTTCAAGAGTTTAGTTTCTTGCGAGCTTACAACCTAACGACTTTAAAGCAAACAACTTCTTTTTAGTTTGTGCTGGTCTGTTGTTCAGATTTTTCTGGGGCGGGGGAGGAAGATAGTTCGTAAACTTGTCCGCCAACAAAGCAAAACAACGCGCAAGACACGAAGTTTTAACACAAATCCACAGTGGGTAATCTTCCAGATGCGCTTACAAGCACAAACACCTTCCTATAGGAGCAGTTAGCAACGATTCCGATGGCGGTCACAGCCGGATCTCCGGCCCTACTTAGTGCACTTGTCCATTAGAGAGACACGGCTTCTACCAATTCTGTTAACTGCCCTCATCTGTCTAGAAGTGAAACCTATACCTAACCCCATCCTCCAGCCACTACCCTTTACTCACCCGTTTATTAGACATGGGTTTTAGAGTTTGGTGGGGTTTGGCTCGCCATTTAAGAGAACCTCATCTATCACGTGGTGTTCCCTTCCCAACCTCGTACGTGTCAAAAGCCGACGTTAATCCACAACAAGTTGTAATCCCCCCCCCAGCTTACAGCTGATCACTCGTTGTTGTGAACAGCGAAGGTATGTTACGAGATAACAGAAAGTAGCAGCAGGGCCCAACAGGGAGCGCTCTAATGGCGTGGATTGATGGAGGCGTATATAGTAAACCGCATGCTAGCTAAAGGGTTTCGATAGCTAAGTATACGAGTAGCCACACTTTGAGTTAATGCGAGCTGAAGCCCTAACTCGAATTGCGGTTTAACACTTTGGAAGTGAGAACTTTTGCTACTTTGCCGTAACTTAGAGTGGAGTTCAGTGATGGGGTGAAAGGATGAAGATTAGAACTCACCTCGCCAAAAAGGCAGCATCCGCAGACACCATAAATTAATTTATTCTCCAAAATGTTCGATTGCGGCCATTCAAGGCTCTTTCTCACGGATTAAATTCAACAAAATCCTGCAGAAAACAGTACAAAGTGCTATTTAATTTTTTTTTAGCATGTAAAATCAGTACAATGTTTTCTTACCAGCTTATACCAAGCCGTCGCCTTAAAACGCAATAGGACCTACTCTCACTTCTACTGGAAGTTACGCAATTATTCATTTCTATGTCATTAGTAAAAATTTACATTAAAAAAATGCGTATCGACACCAGAAAAATGCGTATCGTAACACCAGATCAGTCTGTAGTAAATCTAATGATGTAGCTTCCGGTAAAATGGTGGGCTTCCGGTTCAGGCAACCGCTTTGTGAAGGCTAGTAAGAAAAAAAGAGGACTGGAGGTGCTTTAGACGTAAAAAAAAATGCAATAATCAGCGCTTTTGTGCTGCATAGGGCAGGATTTTATTCCATGTTTTTCATCCTTGAAAAACAACATCTTAAAGTGATCCACCATATATCTGCAAGTACTAGCTACCTTATCGGCGAGGTGACATTCTAAAATTAGATAAACATTTTATATTATAAGGTATGTTCGTTTACAAAGAAAGTTTTATTAAAATAATTGTTTTATCGACAATTAGAGGGGTAATTTACAACATTTAACCTGCAGATTAGGGCTTCGACATAAGGGGCACTGAGCCCCCCAAAAACGGTTAAGCACACAAACTTAAGCATATCTATTAAAATTCTTCTGTTAAGGTAATTTGGCATTTGTTTTTCGAGAATTCAACATTTTAACTAAATAATTCCATTACGTTTGAAGTCACACTGAACATTAGAATATAATTACTGTCAGCTAGAAAAGTTAGTTGTTTTTGCTCCTACTTGGATGCCAAAGTCTCGCATCATCGAATCATGCTAAAGGGGTTTATGAAACGAAATCCTACATCACAGAACTTTCACCATAGTAAACATCAACGCTGCTAAACACAAAAACCCGTGCATTATTTTTAGCTAATGTGAGCTAAGAATTGTAAGTGAAAACTATGGTGAAATCTTCATGTGACACGTGACACCTGTCGTTTTTGGCTGTGGCACGCAGCACACGTGCGATTTACAGCCCCTCATATGGCAGCGTTTTGAGTTGATATCATGTCGACAGCCCTAATGCAAATTTCGCAGAAATGGCTGAACTTGTATCCCTAGATTTTTTTTAAGGGGAATGTAACTATAATGGGAATGTTACTATAATAATAATAATAATAAAAAAATAAATAAATAAAAAATAAAAAAATAAAAATAAAAAAAATAAAAAATAATAATAATAATTAGTTTAACCAAACAACAGTGGTTAGGAAACTGTAAGGGCAAATATACCCACTGACACCAGTCCTATTCTAAACTTCTATATATAATGGGCCCTATTGCTGTCATCGCAACACCAACAGCTAATAAGTTCTACGTAAAAATTTGGCGAAAGACAGCGATTTTACGCCACGTTTGAAGGCAGCGACGGTGTTAGACAATTCCAAGCCGGCACAACCGAAGAGAAAAAAAAAATATCTACAGCAGTCCAGGTTGGATCCCAAAAGACGTAACTTAAGTGAGTGTCGCCTTGTCGATGCCACATTATTACGCTCAAACAATGGGATATCCACGGTGACGAAACCCCTCAGAATTTTGAAAGTCAGGACCAAAGCAGCAAAATCGTCGAAGTTCAAATGGCTCCAGGTCGAGTTTCCTTAATCGTTCATTCGAAGGAAGCTTCCGTATAGTGGAAATAATTCTTGTGAACCTTCGCTGGACAGACTCCAGCCTGTCACTATCCATCAACAAGTACGGGGACCACATTGGGCTGGCATACTCCAGCAAAGGTCGCACGAATGTCTTGTAGGCCCAAACTTAGTGTCAACACTCCCAGAAGTAAAACAGCGATTCACAACTAATTCGGTGTTGTATGGTGATTATTTCGGTGATTGTTTCACTTATCGATTATAACGTTTCGTTAGATTTCATTAACAAAATCGTATACCGTCTGATCAATAACACCGGAAGTATCTTTAACTGTCGACAGTGGATGTGGTATCCCCAACTCCTAAATAACCGACCAATGCATCGACTGTTGTCATGGTAACCACGGATGCGACGCGGGAATCTAGCTAGTTGTAAGGATCTTGTATTGCATAGAAACTTGTATTGCATATTGCAGAAACTTAACAAAACGATACAGAGGAAAAATTAGTTTTTCTCGACTAACTGAAGAGTCCGTACTAACGCAATAAATCAGCAAATACAGTGTCTCAGGAAACAGAGTAATTAAATCAATATTTTTAACTGACAGATGAGAAGCCCTATGTTTAAATACGGAGAACGTAAGGCAAACCAAATATTTGGTGATATCCGTGATATCCGTGATATACCGTGATGTAATTTTCTCCGATGTACCATACTCAAAATGTTCTGTAACACTCATTCTTACGCCTAGCCAAGAGTAATTCACCAAAGGGCCACCTTCTTTTATCATCCAGCACATCAATTGTATCCCCCATACTCTCCGCACAACAAAACAAGAACAATTATGGGATATCCACGGCTGAGTGCAGCTGCTATGCTGTTTGTCTGAATCCGAGTTTGTTCCGGATCCGTGTTTGTTCCAGGTATGTCAGCATAGCAGCAGAATATATAAATATGGATGCAAACCTATTTACGTTGTCTTTTGGACTTAAATGTCAGACTGCCTGAGCGGGGAATCGAACCCACGACCTTTGAAATCAAAGGCCGGAGACCTAACCGCTCAGCCATACTGATATCAGTATGGCTGAGCGGTTAGGACTCCGGCCTTTGATTTCAAAGGTCATGGGTTCGATTTCCCGCTAAGGCAGTCTGACATTGAAGTCCATAAGGCAACGTAAATGGGTTTGCATCAGAATTTATTTAACACTTATCGAGCCCATTTGGCTTTCTGTCCCGTTTATAAGCATAGCAGCAGTGCAACTGTTATGAAGCAATGCTCTCCACACACTAAAACAGGAGTTGCTTAGCAGCCACCGGATTGGAGCAGCTACTATACCACTTGTTCCTGGTCAGCCACAAAAGCACACGAAGCAATGCTCTCCGTACAACAAAACAAGAATCGCTTAGCAGCCACTGGATTGGAGGAGCAGCAGGTATGTCGCTTGTTCCGTATCCAGGTTTGTTCCAAGTCAGCCAGTGTAGCAGAAGGGCAACTGCAGTAAAGCAATACTCTCCTCACAACAAAACAAGAATTGCTGATCACCTGCTATCCCATTTGTTCCGAGTCTATTTGATAACATTCAGCGTACTTTGAATAAGCTAGCGGTTAGGGTAGTTCGTGATATACTTTTACCATTAATCCCCCCCCCCACCTTCCCAGCTGCACTCAGCCACCCATGAATGCCGATCCCGATATTTTGATACCCACACGAAAAAAAAAAACCAATACCATCTGTAATCCCATCCGTGGGGGGAGGGGGGGGGGAGTTGAAGCCTAATAGTGCGTCGACAGCTATAGGTCATTAGCACCAACCTCAGTCATTAGCGCCATCCGTAGGGTAGAGAGGAATCTGGTGTATGCCATTAAACGCTAATATTGCCCCTCTTCATATTAAGGAGGTCAGCGTTGGAGATCCCTGGGCAAGAGAAAAGTGGACCACGTTGGCACTTTCCAAAATGAAGCAGCCTACGCTGTTGTTTAATAATTCCAATTCTATTAAGCGTACTGCTAACGTTAGCAGCCATCATATCGTTCATGTGGAAACTATAAAAAAAAATCAAGACTTCCTTATAATCATGTCAAGTATGAAGTCTACAATGCAACTACAATGTCCCTTCACAAGATGGGAGACCCAGTCGCTGATCGTAAATTGTAGTCTCTTCTTTTTAAATCTTTTTAATGTGTAAGTAATAATTTTTTCTTGTATTTGTTCTGTATCATTTTCGTTGTTTCTTGTCGTTTTGTGAAGATGAAATAGAATCCAAATGAGTACAGAAGCCGAAAATTAAACCGCGTTTTTGAATATCAATTTATGGGTTCTTTGTCAGTCATTAAGGGCAAGCTTTTGAACTCGATTTCCCCACAAGTTAATGTGTACTACAGTTCAGGCGAGTGAGAAT
Organism: Lithobius niger; assembly: GCA_023313725.1. Taxonomy (NCBI): domain Eukaryota; kingdom Metazoa; phylum Arthropoda; class Chilopoda; order Lithobiomorpha; family Lithobiidae; genus Lithobius; species Lithobius niger. The sequence goes on from JAHWFP010087352.1 coordinate 28,671, forward strand.
TTTGTGCAAAGGAAAATCCTTCAAAGTGTATTTTTCTTTGAGACTTAAGTCATCTCAAGCAAACTAATCCTTGCGCAGATGAGCCAGCTCAATTTTTCAACCTACATCAGACATTTTACACGGAGAAAGGAGTGTGGCGAGGGGTGACGCAATCAAGGAAACTTCTCATCGTGATGTGGCCGAGAGAACGTCTGGAATAAGCCAGAAATAATTCCAAGCTACGGAACGAATCTAACCGTCTTTGTCACTTCTGTGACCAGTAACTGACACTATCTTACACCGACACTGACTCTAACTGATACTAACTGGTACTATCATGACCACTAACTGAAGTTTACATGGCAGTTTTCTTTGGCTCCCTGCCTTGCCCTCTCTTACGACAGCCACCTTTTTCGTCCAGGTTGAAAACACGATGGCTGTACGATCGATGACAATAAAAAACAAACAAAATACCCCACGGCCCAGACGCCTCAACCGTTACCATTCCGTTTGGAACTTTTTATTATACATAATACGACAGTCCTAACGATGATTCTCACGTAAGAAGCATTCTGAAATGTCCTGATGTCATCTTAATTATTGTATGTACGTCACTTAACACTAATTTCGTGGAATTCAGTACGACGCTCAAATCTACAAAATTATTACAGGACATTTAGATCCACGTTTACGTTGCCATTGACGGTATGGTTATAGAAGCAAAGTGGTGAAAGCAAAGTGGTTTTGTAAATTGACTGGAAAGGGGGACAGAGGCTGATCAGAGGCTTTCCATTGAAGTTACGAACACGTCCTTTAGCATTAACTTGTTTGCAGTAGCTTTTTCGTATGGTGCAGACTGTTCTGTTACTTCATGTAAATTGTTTCTTCTTGTTAATTCCATGTTTTTTATCTTTTTCCTGGTCACAAAACCATTCCGTGCATATCATTGGCTACCTGGCATTACATTCGTCTCTAAAAACACATTACACCACACAGAGCGCATACTGAAAATTGTCCTTGCATTCTGCAGTAAAGCAGTCAGATTAACAGGCATGTGTACCGCACAGTGTTGTTGTGCGGCGGCATCCTCATCAAAGAGCGCTTTTCTCGCCGTAACGACTGTCGCTTGTTGTACTTTATCCGCCGGAATTGCGGCTATAAAGCCGTTTACGGGCGTTATGTCATTAAGTCAGGGGCGAGTGTTGTTTTGAACGACGTCTGGCCGGACAAACCAAGACCTCAGCTAGACAGAGGGCGCAGCAGTCGTCAGCATAACTACCACGTCGGCCAAAGCTTTGCCTAGCGAGCGGTAGAAATTGTGCTACTGCGGCGAGGGATACGCGACCGCACGACGGTCGGTCGTCGCCCATCGCCGGGGTTGGGTCGATCGGCGTGTGTGTCCTCTTGAGGTGGACACTAGGATAGATGAGAAAGGAGGGGGGGGGGGGGGGGAGGGAGGAGAGAGGAGAGGGAAGGGGTTAAACGCGATGGCCACAAACCTGGCTGATGGTCGGATTTAAGGACGAGATTTATTGAGCCTCGTTTACTAAGGCAGCGGGCGGGCGGTGCTAGAGAGTTGCGCCGGCCTCGTCCTTCGGCTGACCAGAGATAAATGGTGGTGGCCGAGGTGGTGACACGATCGTCCAGGTTAACATTCCCGTGGTCCGAGGGTAGATTACCGGGACTTAAGACGTCATTTGCAAGCCGTTTGCAAAGTGCCGTAAGATAGGGTGGGAGGGAAGGCGGGGGTGGGGAGGGGCGGTCTGCACGCTGCTGTCAGTGTCGCCGTGCGCTCGCTTCCGCACCCCATCCCCTCCCCCCCGGAAACACCACATCCTCCAATCCCAATATACCTTCACATTTCGAGTCATCCATGATACATGGCGTAAGAATCTCCCTGGGGACGAGAGGGCGAGCGAATCCAGCTAGAGAGCAAACTGGTTTTTCAGCACGCCTTCCCAAAACTTGTGCAGCTGCGAAGGAGCACAGATCGAAATGCGGTTAGTTTTGCAGGAACGTGCAAAGCGATGGCACCTCCTATATCGATGCCGTGAATGTAAATGCGGACACGAACCTCTTTTCGTTGGTCTGTCGAGTGTTGGCGGGCCAACTTTTGGACCAAAAGAGCAACCAGAATTTTTCCTTTCTTTATTGGCTCACGTCTGGACGGACAGCTCCCACTTACTTCGGCTTCCTGATTTTAAATAACTGCTTCGTACCACTCCGTCATCCTACAACTAAAGTACGATTTCTATCAACACACTTGGACCACACTAGAAATAGGCATTCCTTATCTTGTTCTGACTTTCATTGTCACAGTCCTGATGTTGAGGGTCACGATCTTGTCCTTGTCGTTTCTCGTCCTGTCTTGAAATTCTCAACATGCCTCAACACAAATACCAAAGACCATAGTAACCAAAACGACGCACATCAATGGTTGTACTGTCTTGACTTTTCTAGACTACACAAAACTAGAATTGAACACTACTAGCGACTTACAATAGCTGTTTTTTGATTTCTGTTGCCTTCGAATTCGGGTGCCCTTTAGTCTAATTCGCAGCACGACATTTGTTAACACTTCTACGTGTATCACAAAGAAAGCGAGCAACAGAAGCGGAGTGGTTGTTAGTTCGAAACCAACCGGAAGAGGTTCGAATCACGCAGCTTACCCACATGACTCTACATTCTGAAATCGCTTTGCTTCCACTTGGGAGGTTTGGCACATTCTCAGCTGAAGCCATGCCACACCAGAAGGCGAGAAGGACAATTTTGCTAGGTAATTCCAATCAGAAAGTCCTAGGCCTTTTTTT
>JAHWFP010087354.1:0-10564 GCA_023313725.1 Lithobius niger
GGACTCTTGGTTAGGTTCAATGGTAATCAGATTTTGGCAATACGTTGCTGGAGGAGGTGGTGAGGCGGGGGGACGTCGGGGGAAACGTCGTGTATCGCCATGGTTGTCATGGTGACGAATCTCAGCCTCCTCTGATCAAATCGACAATAGGAAAGTGAATATTGACTAAAACCTGCCAGTGATGTGTATTTTCTATTACGTTCTCCGCACACATTGTTGGCAAATGCTACTATGCACGGGCATCGTCGGGCAGATGACCGGAAGCGGTTAACGCTCGCTAAAACCCTTTGAATCTTTTTTGTGCGTTTCCTAAAGTATTAACTGAAGAAAAATCGGTTTCGCCGTTTAGAAAAAAAGCATTAGAGCTCGTATCCCCACGAATAAAAATGGATTAGAGTTCACTTGAACGCAATGACCTACTATTTGTACATATACGCGGGAGGCTGGCATGTCAAAGGGAATTAGAATTAGAGTTCAAATTATAGTTCGTTGCGTTCAAGTGAACTCTAATCCATTTTTATTTGTGTATCTTGACAGCTGTCAGTATGGGGATACGAGCTCTAATGCTTTTTTTTCTAAACAGTCTAATCTATCGTGTCTGCTGTCCACCCACTCTTGTTTGCGAAAAAACGGGAGTATTAGAAATCCGTATTTATGTTCCGGTTCCGCCCAAGCTTTGTCCCATGTTTATGATTTGCTGGCAAACACACTAGCGTGTGTCTAGATTTAGCAAGTGTCATCTCGATGGGTAGTTGACTCTGCATTGTTGCACGCAGACAGAGAATCGTGGCAAACAGTCGCCGTAACAATTCAACTGGCTTCCAGAAGCTCGTATTGACGAACTAAATACGTCATTTAGTCATGTCGGCCGTAGGCCTCAAAATTAACGATTTCTCATCCTATAGTTTTCAACTTGAAGACCAAGGACATTTCATTTTTGGTTTTGCACAACGAGTTATCTTAGGCTGATAATGCTAACTCAGCAAGATAAAAAGACAATATTAATATCCCCGCGCTCAACAATTGGTTGCATCTTGTTTGAGTGATCTCTAATCCAATCTTGTGCGCTTCGCTTCTTTGTTGCACCATTGTTACAAGTTGCAGCACTGTAACAGCATTTTTAGCCGCTCCGCCTCCTCCTCCGGGCATATCTTGTTTTGTTCTCTGTGTTTGGGTCTTAGGTTTTGCATCTAGGTTTAGAGCGGGCGCGTGACTGTGGGTCACAGCCCCAATAAACATATTCCATTCCATTCCTCCTCCGGGCCGGGCTTAGTTTCTTCTGCAACCCCGCTGTAGTATAGGTCATCTCCGTTGGACAAACTGCCAGTACGGATGGCAAGGATGCTGTCCCGGCTCAGAAAGGGCCATTCGTTCCTTCGGGCCCACCAGCATAGACTAGGCTGGTTGGCGTCCCCGACTTGCCCCTATACGGCGGTGATGAACAAACACCTTCTTGAATGTAGGGCATTCCGGCCCCACAGAGTGAGTCTTGTGAGGTATATACAGGCGGATCCAACCTTGTCAGGTCTTTTCTCCTGGGAGGGAAAAGCAGCGGTGTACGTAGAGCCTTTGCAATCCAACTCCGGTATGTTGTCCTCCCCCCCCGCCCCGCACAATGGTGTCAGAGTGGCTCTTGGCCAGTTGCATGGATGGTTTCTTGTAGTGGGACAGCTAATAGGAAACCGGTGAAATACTTGTACACAGTGGTTTAACACGGGCAGCCCCGTAACTGGACATGACATTCTTTGTAACTGGCCTAGATTGTAAGTTGATGTTGTTGTAGTTGTGTAATAGGACAGGTGGCTTCGGGCCGAGGCCTTAACAAACAAATCAAATCAAATCCTCCTCCTCGTGTCCAATTTCTGACAATTCTCGTGCGCAAACGAACTCTAATACACGGCCGGCAGGCCGTGTAAATAAAGTTTTAGAACTACCGTGCATTTCTTTATCGTGCAGCCGCTGCAGCAGTTTGCTAAGTACCTACGTCACACCAAGGGGTATAGTAACTCTTAAAAGTCACAATGGTCGCAACGTAACGTCACAGAAGGGTTACTTGCGCAAATAGCGTTCACCGCTTGATAAGGACCGCAGAAGCACAGACAACATGGCGCCGGACAACACGGCGCTGGAAATCATGGCTTAAGCCGGCCCATATTAGCTTTCACAGGTGCCGGCAAATAAACATTGCGCTGCCCGAAGCTGCAAAAACAATCCGTGGCATTTTTACAAACCGCATATGGCAAATGTTAGCTAACACTTCCTTCACGAAATTCGCTTTCCCTCGCTTTACTTAGTGTCGTTTGCCGGCCATGTTTAAGCTTTGTGATCGCAACGTACGGTGGCTTATTGGGACACACACCAACTTTTTCTGAACACACAAAACTTTTATGAAATCGAAACAAGGTGGCAACTGGCCGGGGGTGCAGTTTAGCATAAAAGTTGTTCAGTATTACATAATAATAATTCCAATCTGATTCCTAGGACCTTTCACAAGCCACAATCGACACGATCGTGAGGTATCACAGGACCCTTCTCGTTCCGAAAGTGCCAGGAATGGCTGAGCTCGGGTTCGATCCAGAGACCTCTTGCACATTAGACAGTCGTGCTAACCAGTAGGCCTTCTCCCATCCTTGGATAACACAGTTATAGAATCACAAAACAGTAGAATGTTACCGTTTGGTAAATCGAATCGCAACATAATTAGACTTAGTAGGCTACTCTTGTATAGAATAGATTATTGGTTTAATGAATCAGGCAAATCGGTGGAAAACTCCGTATGCCCTCACCCCACAAGAGCTAATGCTCGAGCGTGGTGTGTTGGCTACCATAATAAAAATTAACTAAAAAAAACACAAGAATTACAAATGTCAACATATGAAACAATTGCAAAGTTTGGGTGCATCGTAGAAAAAAAAAAAAATTACAATAATAGCAGTGTAAAATTATTACCACTGTTATAAGCAAATGTTACAATTTGTATTAGCTATTTTTACTACCATTTTTATTACTATTTGTATTACTATTTTAATACTATTTAAATTACTATTTTTAATAATAGCTACTGCAAAGCTAAGGTGCATAATAATAATAAGGTTAATAATAATTGCAAAGTTAAGGTGCATCGTAGAAAAAATAATCACAACAGTAAAAATAAACCTCAGTAAGCAAGGGGAAAGCACAAGCTGGAAGAAGTGATACTTACGTTGAATACAAAACAAGCGGCGGCAGCGACTATCTAGTCACAACCGGTCTTCTGTACACTTCCACTATTTCCGCCACTGTTGAGGGACACACACTGGAACAGCGATCTCTATTACGTAATCTAAAGGTCCCATCACAATTGCAGGTTAAAAATGTGTTAGCATTTAGGCCTAGTTTTAGATTTTAGGTCTAATTTTTATGTCGTTTTAATTCCGTAAGTATAGCAGCTAACGGAGCATTGGGTTCGAGAGTAGGCCTATTCATTCATGCAACACGGTGTTATTTTAGGAATAATTTTCAGGTTTTAGCCCTAATTTTTTACCTGCCGTTCTAATTTCGTAAGTAGCTGCTGACGGAAAATTTGGTTCGAGAGTATAGACCTGTTCATTGGTGTCGAGACTTAACGTTGTCGTGGCAACGAGGAATCTTTAAACTATTTTAGACGCAGGATGTTAAATTCAACGATTAAATGTTATTTCATTGAGTTACATGGAAAGACCCTATTTAGTTATAAGGCAGCAACGATGTTTTAATTAGACGCGCTTTTTAAAGTTCACTTAACTACTATTGCAAAAAGCGACCGACGGACGGACGGACAAAGTGGTCGCTATAGCTTCGCTGTACAGAATACTAAAAATCAACCCAAGCAGGCCGGCTCAAACGAATCATAAACCTGAATGTTTAAAATGAGATCAAGGTTATTTATTATCAAGTGTTCCGCACTTTACGGCCATTGATTTCCGATTACGTTCTGTTCCGCCATCAGCGGCCTGCTAGTCGGCACTGGCACACCAAAGCTTCTTCACGATTCTCTATTTTTTCCTCCACCTCCACCCGATCGCAGTTCGCAATTGATTATTCCATTACTACTTAATCCTATTACGAAATATTTATTAAATTGAATCATTTAAACCGGCCACGTTAAATATTTACCGTAGAAGTTATATCCTCGTGCGTTCTTCTCTTCGGGATCTACGATACCCTGAGAAGTGGACAGGCCCCCCTAATCACCAATGCCCTTCAATTCTTCACCTGCGCTAAAGATAAAAAGTAATCCTAAAAAGAGTTTGTAAGTCGACGAACTCTTCTGTGAAGAAATACTCGTGTTCATGTTACTGTAGATTGGGAAAGAGTCTAATTTCCATGTCTACACGTAAGTGTTCAAGAAATGCTGCTTGCTATGCAATGTAGGTAGTCATGGAGCAGTGGTAGACCTCAGCCAAGCTGTCTACAGTACTTGAACTGGTCGACGAGTGGAAAGAGAACCCTAGCAAAGTCCGGCAAGTCAGTGCGGGCAGGGAAGTGTGAGAGTGTCATCCTCTTTCAGCATCTTTGGGATTTATTCTGGCCTGTTATGGACGGTTCCCTGCGATGATCGGAGGTTTCTTGTTCGAAGCGCTGGGTTTGTCTTTTCGTTTACTAGACTTCCTTCTAAAATATCTAGTAATAATGTTCAAAACTCAGCGGGTTCACGAAACGTAAGGTTCCGAGAAACGTGAGGTTCCAAGAAACATAAGGTTCCAAGAAATGTAAGGTACCAATTAACTAAGGTTCAGAGAAAGTAAGTCCTCACGAAAGTAAGGTTCCACGAAAGTAAGGTTCCAAGAAACGTAAGGTTCCAAAAAATATAAGGTTCAAATAAACGTGAGGTTCCAAGAAACGTAAGGTTCCAAGAAACGTAAGGTTCCAAGAAACTAAGGTTTCACGAAAGTAAGTTCCCACGAAAGAAAGGTTCCAAGAAAGTAAGGTTCCAAGAAACGTAAGGTTCCATGAAAGTAAGGTTCCATGAAAGTAAGGTTCCACGAAAGTTAAGTTCCCATGAAAGTAAGGTTCCAAGAAACTAAGGTTCAACGAAAGTAAGGTTCCAAGAAGGGCTCCCAGAAAGTAAGGTTCCATGAAAGTAAGGTTCCATGAAAGTAAAGTTCCAACAATCTTAAGGTTCCAAGAAACTAAGGTTCCACGAAAGTAAGGTTCCAAGAAAGTAAGGTTCCAAGAAGGGTTCCCAGAAAGTAAGGTCCCAAGAAAGTAAGGTTCCACGAAAGAAGGTTCCAAGAAACGTAAAAGTTGTGTGTTTTAGCATTAAACCCCTTTCCAGCCAATTTTCCTCGCTCTTCAGTCTCTGGAAATTAAACGTGGAAATTACGGAGTTTCGTGCTAAAACGTACAATTTAATGATCGATTTCGTAGAAGAACTTGGGGTATTATGACTGAAAACCCTCTCAGCAGACAGTCCGAAATATTTTAAAAATATCCATTTGCCTCTCCTCATTTGGGCTGCACGTTTTGTGCCTGGTTTCTGTCCTGGAACTGCAACCGTTGCCACGCCAATTCCGTTTCTCCATTCATAGTCTATCCAGCTGGCACCCGAGTTGCAGGGTCGACCATATATTATGACAAGAGCTTTGACCAAGCCATTCCATTACGACATTCTCCCACTTCCGTTCCTACGGGTTATCGCATTCAAAATGACATTAACAGCTCTAGTTTTAATAACCAGTGTTGCACGGTCAGTTTACGGTCGTCCAAAGGTTACAACTGGCTTTACATTGTTCCTGAAATTAACAAGTGAATGCCCGTGAAATGGATTACACAACCACCGGGATTGTGAAGATGCTGCTAAAATGCTCGGCACTCGGAGAAGCCTACGTGAACTCGAAACCCAGAGACCAAACACAAGAATTTTAGTTTTTAACTTTATAGCTTTATTAACTTGTAACCATAGCACTTCGCACCGACGTTTAAGCAGGCACTACGTTTAAGCAAGGTCTGAATGGACGAACGTATCCAGTGGCGTTACTAGGGTTTTGTACTGAGGGGGCAACAATAGGCATTTAGCCGAATGCTATGGAGGAAGAACCGAATAAGAGCCCCGGAAGCTGATGCATTTTTGCTATTTTCCGCCATTTTCTGGCCTTGTAAAGTGCCATTGGAAACATTTTTATAAAACCAGTTTTGCTGACTGCATTATACACATAAAAAATTTTGTAATGTAAATCTTTCAGTTTTTCATACCAGAAGTAGTTCTTATCACCCGGGGGTCTAGTATAGTGTTACAGCCTAACAGAGCCCCATGCTTTTTGGGTATCACATTTAAATCCGTGGGAGGGGTGGAGCGTGCATCTAGGGTCTATTGGTCGGTCCACGTGCACCTAGGATCAACATTTTCCCTCCCTTGAACGTTAGATACCCGCCCGATATCCCTGCCGCATCTACGCGTCGCCCGCCCGGGATAATAATTGTTACCAGTTGAAAAGACTCCCCCTGTTTGCGTGCATGCATAGGTAAAAGTGATAGGCAGGAGATACACTTTTTTTTTTATTAAAAATCGTTTAGAGGTACATGCATAGTACAGTTGTGAAATAACAGCAAAAAAAGCCTGAGACAGTCAGATCTTCGAGCCAGGGATCTTCTTCAAGGTGGCCTGAAAGCTGTAAAAAGGTAAGAAATTGGAATTACCGAAAAATACTGGAATATAAAAACATAGTCAGAAGTCACATGTGTTGAAGGTTACCTTAAGTATGAGGATGCCCACGTTGTCCTTCAAGTTGGATTGAGTGTAAGTATGGTTTCCTCTTCAAGGCAGCTCCTTCAAGTCGGTCTGGAAGCTGTAAAAAGGTAAGAAACCAGAATTACCGAAAAATACTAGAATATAAAGCATAGTCAGAAGCCACACGTATTGAGGGTTACCTTAAGCATGAGGATTGAGCATGGAACCTTTTATATTTCTGCCTGTAAAAAAAAAAATAGGTGTTTGAAAGCGAAACAATAACGGTGTACGTATAATACCACCTGATGGCCTTCATCTAGTCGGGGGTAGTTGTGTGTAGGGTATGGTGGGACTGAAACAAAAAAAAAACCACGAGATTAGACACGGTAGAAATACAAAATGAAGCGACGTCAGGCGGAGACTGAGGGAGCCTAAAAAGCTCACCTTCGCAAATCATATAGGCTATAACGAAGCGATATAAGCCGAAGTAGTGCCTTCAATTCGATAAGCGGAACGTAGTGCAGACTGAGAATTTAAGAACGTGGACAAGGCTGAGGGAGCGGAGTGATAACAGCTAGGTAGTTAAAAACCCAAAAATCCACCGGCAGTTTCCTGAAGGGGAAACTGACGGCTAGTAACGAATCCCCGGGAGCGTCCAGCGAAGGGGATAAGCCTCTATACCCGTAAAAAAATCAGAAGCTAGGTATTATAAAAAGCAAAAGTCCCACCTGTAGTTTATAAGATGTAATACAAACAAGAAGTGAGACATGTAAAGAAGTGATATCGCAAAAGGCCATATTGCGCGCATACGGTCTAGCTATCATGTGGAAGGAGGCGTCATTGCAGCGAGTCATAATACACGTTGTTTGTAGGGTTTGTGTAATACGGCTCCCTTCGATGGCGCTCTTCCAGACAACACCCGGGCGATACCACCAGGAGGCCCGTAATCCGCTGCGATACGTAAGAGAATGTGTTGGCAAAACAAAAAAAAACAAAAAATTAAATGTGACGAAGTTAAACAAAAACTAAAATTAAAAAAGGTATCCGTTGACGTATCGTGTTCATCACCCGAATTTGGAATTCTCAAACGCTAGTCGTCCGAGTGGCCCAACGGTGTTTCGTTGGTTCTAATTGCATGATGCCGCGTAGTCGAAACCAACGTTAAGTTCGTCGCCTAGGTTTCCAGTAGAAAACTAGGTGTTTATCGTAGACGTTAATAAAAGATATGGCCGAAAAAAAGAACAAGTATGGACAATAAACAAAATAAGTAAAGTCGGACACGAAGCTACGCAAACACAAATTTCCCCCCTTGCGAGGGAAAAATTTATTAAGTAAAAACCTACATTTTTAAGAAGATTTAAGATCTCTTTTAGCAAAACATTTATATAATAAAAAAAAAACCCACACCATGTACAATGAAGGAGATTTAAGATCTCTTTACATTTATATAATAAAAAAAACCCACCACCATGTACAATGAAGGAGATTTAAGATCTCTTTAGCAAAACATTTATATAATAAAAAAAATCCCACACTATGTACATTGAAGGAAGTTTAAGACCTCCTCATCAAAATAGGTATATAATACAAAAAAAATTCACAACATGATTGAAGAGGGTTTAGGACCCTGTAGTGAAACATTTATATAATAAAAAAAATTTAAAAAAGGTTTAAGACCCGTACATTATTTAAGAGGGTTTAAGACCCCTAGGAAAAAAAAACACCAACAGCAACGTCAGTCTCATTTTCCCCCCACAGTCGATCATAACAACGGCTTACAGCATTGAAAGCAGTCTTTATTTTCGGAAGGTGTAATGAATTTAAAGTGTCTTTTGACGAAGCGAACGACACGGCGGTCGTTAAAATCCTTCGTCATAGGATGGAAATGTTGTTGGATACGAGTCATGGGGAGACCATTGGCTTTATGATATAGAAAATAAAGGCAGTATTGGCCGCATACCGTACTACAAGGTCCTTGGTAGGTGTGTAGATTATAATTCTTAAAGGTAGAATTCCTACCGAGGAAACGTAGGATGTGTACGTTAGTAGGCTTCAGACCATAGCTGTCAAAATAGTCAACGGACGCTTTGAGGTGGTCGAAATAGATGCCGATCCAGTGACTACCTGGTTTGGAAGAGGGGTCCAAATTAACGATGTACGCCGAATGGGTGGCTGTTCTAGGTAGCTGATCGGAAGCGTACACGTCACCGAATAAAGGCCCTAGCTTCTTGTGACTGCTAGCTGCGGCGCGCAATTGATCCGTTTGCATTGTTTTTTAGTGTTCATATAGAATGTTTCTAGATTGATCGATTTCGAGTACGGATTGATGCACCATGTAAAGTACTAAATTTATAGTTTCCGTAAGGGCTTCTTTGAAACTAATGTCGATACGAAGAGATCCTTGACGAATGAGGTTGTAATGGCACTCTCCTTGGCTTTTATCGGAAGTCAAGTCAAAGGCGTACAGCGCATTGCCTTCCGGGTAATCACCATACGGGATGGGTGGAGGCGAGCCCGAAACCAGTTTGTTGGTATCTTGAAAAAGTGAGTAATAATTTCGCACGTATAAAGAATTGTCATAGTCTGGTTTATAGGGAATAGAAGGAATAGTTTTTCCATCGGCCTGCAAAGCGAGATAATTAACGTTGTAGTTGGCAAAGTTGTAAGGATTTTTAGTATAACTACCGTTGTATGCACTATTCGAAACCAGGCCGAGAAGACAAAACGAAGGCATGTTTCCCAGGACGGCATTATCGAGATTGCCTTGTAGACTACCTTGAGGTATAGTAAAAGTTTTAATTTCAACACGGCGGACTGGGTACTTTGCGGAACCGTCTTTTAAGGCCTGGGTGAACCCCACCAACACTGCCGGCGATGGTGTGACTCGGCGGACGAACAAGGCTGCCTTAGTGATGTTCACGCGGTAGCTCGGGTTGGTCTCGGCGCTCATTAAACAGAATGCATCTTTACTACGAGTTAATTTGAGACGGAGATCGACATTGTTTAACAAAAGTCTGTCTTGCTGAAATAGGTCGCAGTGAGGGCGACCGTACAGGTCTATAACTTTACTAGTCTTGACACGTTTGGTGCGTGCTTTAAGACCAACGTTACTTCCACCAGGATTACCACTATCGAAACTACCGGCAGTATCGGCTTCCCACAATTGACTGGAGAGGTGACCGGCTTTAGCATCGGTGCCATGAGTCAATAAAGTCTCTAAATAAGAACGAAATGCGTACCCATTGTCGCTATTAGACACTTGTTTTCCATTTAATGTACAATCGCATTGCGAAAAAAGGGAATGTAAAAGTAGATTTACAGGACCAATTTTCTCGGTGTCTGTTATAGTCGTCGCTACACCTTTAACTATTTTGCACTGGATGTGTAAAAACGACTGACTCAAGTCCAAGAGACAGTCGGCAGCTCCAGGAACCACGAATTCGATAGGAGCACCGTCACTTAATGTGGCTAAAGGATGATACTCGACTAGAGTGTCATCATTTACGGTCACCTGCACGAGAGGTGTCGTAAAGAGCTCAAGTTCTTCCTTGGTGCAGGGGACTGAATCTCTGTCTGGTTTCAATGACATGATGATGTGGAATGAAAGACGCCGTAGTACAGTATGCGGTTATATACTTTCTGTTGCTCATTTAACCGAAAAAGTCCGCCTTTCTTCTAGGCTTGCTTCTTCGTTTTTTGGAAGCCTGTAGGCGTCTTAGTTTTCTCTTCCCACCTCCTGATTGACAACGCTTCTTCTTCCTCTTGCGACCGGTTCCCACTTGCCCACCTGTAGCAGTGGCCACGGCATCGTGTTTAGCCGCCCTCCATCTCGTCCGAGCAGCTTCCTTAACAGATTGTCCAGACTCTACGTCATCC
>JAHWFP010087355.1:0-11699 GCA_023313725.1 Lithobius niger
GTACATTTAAATATTTTCACTTTTAAACAAGAAACAGCTTAAATAAGCAAATAAGTAAGTAAACAACCATTGGTCGTAGCCGTCGTGTATCGCACCAATCCATTTGTTTATTTATCTTCTATCTTCTTCTGATAAAGAGTTTTTTTTTTAAGAAATTGTAAAGATGATGAAAGTATGCAAGCTTTTCAATTTTGTGAAGTGATCGATCTGTAAATATCAAATTGTTGCCAATGGTTGATCGAAAATTCAACAAACTTATAAATTGAAAAGGAATTTCATTGATTTACACTTGTGTACGACAATCCTTGACCTTTGTTTATTCTTAAAAATATAAAAAACAAACAAAAACAAAGAGTGATGTCCGTTGCACGCAACATTTTACAGGATTAAAAAATAAAAAATCTCATGTTTATAGTAAACACATGTGTGATAAAATAGACACGGTTTAGACACGCCTATAGATAACATTTATGGACGTTTTGACCTGAGAAACATATAACAGCATTTTACAAATAGCATGGGCTGGAAGAAACCTTACAGAATGTCAACGATTATATAGTGTTGCGGGTGCGAAGTATGCTGTAAATAAAACATTAGCGTTCAGTTTGCAACACTTTAAACATACTTGTTTAAAATACGTTTAAAAGTGTTTAAACTAAATTAAGTGCATAAAGGTGGCTTACTGTATTACGATATTTTTAGTGTATAATTTTCGCTGTTTGGCTTATTTTCTTCTTTCCTGCATATAATTTATAGCCATTGTGCGTATTTATTTAATAAACGTTGATGTTGTGAAACTTTCTTAGCTGTTTGTAAAACTTTGTTATGTGTTTTTTTCAGCTAGACGCGTCTATAAATATTTAGATGTGTCTAAAAAGTATTTTAAAACATGATTTTTTTCCCTTTGGATTTGGCCCTATTTTTGGCCGGTTTGTATAGTTGTCGCGTTGGTTGTCAGTGTTCATCCCAGTCAGTTTTTATAAGTGTGTGTCTAAAGTTTCGTCTTGTAAAAATAATAATTAAAAAAAAAACCCTTTATTAAGCTGATCCGAAGTTGTGGTCAACGCTGCGTGGGGTTGGATCGTTATGACGACTGTCTCATATACTGACTGTCCTATGTTCGATCCTTCCCATACCTCACCCCTATGCATTCAGGAAGAAAAGGACTCCGAAAATACGTCATGCTCGTGTCGGTTGTGGCATTTAAAAGCTCCTAGGTATTTCCTAGCGAAATTGTCCCTCTCCGTTCCGATCAAACGTTGAAAAGACATTAATTCGGCTATTTTCTTCTTTCTGTAAGGCAACGTTTAACTGTTTCTAATGAGGTAGCTCTACTGCACTTTTGTAAAACAAATGGGCTATGTTATTAAACATGTATGTACAAAGCTCTAATTTGTAATCTTTAAAGGTGTTGCGTCTGAGGATGCTAAGGATGTATATTGTTACAATAGTATCGAAATATAGGGCCTTAGGGCTTCGGGCAGATGACCAGGAGTGGTGAACGCTCGTTAAACCCTTTGAAACCCTTTGAAATATTATTAGTTTCCGAACCTGTGCTTCAGGGCTGTCCTTATGTTTTACTTTAGAAAAGACGTAAGGACACAGAGAATTAAATTCATAAATTACGTTTGAGTTCAGTAATGAAAAGCACAATATAAATTTGTAAATGCATTAAAGCCACGCCGACTAACGTTAAAACACTTGAAAAATTTATAAATTCATATCAAAAACATTGGTGAAACCTTCACCGGAGCGCAAAATGTATTAAAAACACACGATCTTTTATTTCATCAGGTCCAGACTCGTGTCACAGTACTTAAAATGTCTAAATTTGATGATCGTCAGTTGCTTGTAAAATTCACATTTTTTAATATAACCAACGTCGGTAACTAAGGTAAATTTAAAGTACACGTTGGGTAGTACTGAAATACTGGAATATTATAGTGAATTGACGAGCAGCAAATGTTCAAATTTGCAATTGTTGATAGTGTTTACCTGGTGAAATGTAAGTTCGTTGTAATTTTTAAATATATACTCTGGGATAACGGAAGTGGTTATGGTTTTAATGTACCTTTAGTGGTATCGAATATTTACTGATTTCGATGATGAACGTGGTTATTTACACCATTACAATAATAGGCCGGTTTTTTTTTTAATTCTGTTAAATACAAAAAAAAAAATTTAAATATTTTGCACACAGCATTCTATCCAAAAAAATTTGAGATTCACCAATCTTAGTACCATTTCTCACCACTAGATGTCGTTGTTAGTAAATTGTGTTAACCTAACTGAAAAATAACGCCTGCATTTTTCAGGTGTAACATTTTTGCATTTTTTGAACAAATTTTTTTTTAAGAGCAAAAAATTTAAAATAGACGCATACAAGTTAAATCAACATAACTTGTGGCGAAAAAAGGTACTAAAGGTGGAAACAAAATGCAGATCGTGAGCATACCGTCCAATCAAGTGGAAAAAAGTAATTAAAAAAAAAAGTATGTCTTGGTAACACGCCAAATTTGCTGGTTAATCTAGACACATGCTAGTGTCGCACCCCAAGTAGACTAATTGTGATTGAGTGAGCAATTACAGCTTCATTGCGTAGATTAGTGTTACCCTCGGGAGGAGCAACTGAAGCGAGATGCGCTGATTGAATGAGAGAAGCGAACGAAAATCAGCGTTTGTTACCCAGTCTGCTCAAAAATGGGATTGAACAAACTTAAGCATGTTAAACATAGACATACAATAAACAAAAACGGTCTATTTGGCTGATATAACGGCTAATAGAACAATGGAAAATGTGAAAATTATGAATGAGGAAATTTATAGGCATTTACATTCCTCCGAAAAAAAAAGTAGAGGTGACAATACGACCGTGTGACCTATTGAACATTCACAGTCCTATGAAAGTTGTGATATCCACCCAAAACCAAGACTGGTATATAAGAAGCCACCAAGTTTCCAATAAGAGTCGGCCTTTGAAGGTAGTGATATCATTCAACCAGGGAAAGGCCGTCAAGGTTAATCCGATTAGTCAACTTAATCGCACCGAATAATACTTTGGACTTTAAATGTAAACTGAAGTTTGCTACCGCGAGTACAATGTTCTAGTTTTCATTTAACTTTCCAACTATTTTTCGGTGCGATTAACTTGGCTAATAGGATTAACCTTGGCGGCATTTCCCTAGTGGAATGATATCACTACTTTCAAAGTCCGACTCCTTTTGCGAACTTGGCGGCTTCTCTTATACCAGTTTTGGTTTTGGGTAGAGTGTGTAAAACGATGCATGCAATGTAAACAGGGGTAGGTAGGGGTAGGTATTTAAGGGGAGTTAAAAAATGGTTTTACCGTTGTAAAATGAACAAGAGTACGCAACCTCATTTGGCCTGTAAGTGTTTTACTGTTAGTTCGTGCGGCTTAAATCAGCTTACGTATGCACGAGTTCTTTACGGCCGTTGAGTTCAACGTCCTACGCGATGACGTCATGAGGTCGACAAAAGGAATGAAGAATTCGATATTTTCGGCAAATTAAAATATTCGACCAGAAGCAGCGATTTTGTATTTAAATAGTTCAGAAACGCAAGAGGCATTATCACACAAGTGTAAATTCGTAAACTTCCTTTGAAAATTTGAAAAATAGTTTGCATGAATGAATATGGTGCTGAAACAATAAAAGAAGAATAAAAAGGGTCGTCTCTCCTGCAGGCAGAAGACAATTATGAAAGGTGTAAATTGTTAAAAAAAAACACGTGCCTACATAGATTTATATTATCTATATATATTTGTATTTTATACACGAAGGCCTTTGTTTACCATACAAGTTGTAAAATAAACAAATAAAGTTAATTTCATGCGAACTTTGTGAATTTTCAGTTATTTTTTTGTCCACCCTGATAAAAACAAACTCGTAACTGCACGCGATGTGTCTGCTCAACCATTGAATCGGGTTGCCCGAGCCACGCAATTCGTCGGAAGCACAATTGGCGCGTTTGTTGCTTCGCATTCTGTTCCTCCCCCTCCTTACTTCCGATGACCTCCCCCAACTTCCGGTTTAGGCCAATTAAGGGCATTCGCTGAGTGACCATTCCCGATGCGCATGCGCAGCCAGTCCCGTTCAAAATGTAAGGCCTATTTAGCATAGAAGAGCGAAGTTCATTGAAAAACCGTTTTGTGTCCTGTGTTCGTGTTGGAAAACGGTTCAGGTTGGGTTTTGTACTCACTTCAACTCAAAAAGAGTAATTTCGACAATTGTCAATGGTATATCTCAATTATTGGCCGTGTTTACCCAGCTAAACACAAAAGAAACGATTGGCTGACGTTACATACTCGATTTTACGCAATTTAAGCACGTTTTGTCACTAGAAACAACACGAATATACAAAATACTGAAAATGTGAACCTAAACTAGTGGTTTAAACTGGTAAAATCGTCGGTGTAACGGATCTAAATAGTGCTTATTCGTTTAGGAGTTTAAAACCTGGTCAAGAGTTGAAATATACACGCCAAAATTGCGAAATTGTCGTTTAATTTATGCCAATTCCACCATCAAAAGGCTCGATTTGGCCGCCATCTTGTTGGACGACGCGACGTCACGTTGCGCCTCATCACGTACGGGATCTAAACGAGACACGATGACACGTCGTTGACGAGTTGTCCACTCTCGTGACAAAAGAGATTTCAACACTAAAGTTGCAACGTAAGCGGAAACCTATTTCTCCCCTGATCCAAGGTTAATTCAATGATGGGAGTCTGACATGTCGGAAGTCGAACCGGACATCGCACTCTAGCCTCATTTCCATTTCTTGTGTCCACGGCAATGCGGAACTAAATTCACGCACACGCAAGACCCGTTAAGGCTCGTCTCTCATTTACGAACATGGAGTACCTGTGGACGGTTTTCGTGCTGTACCTCGCTGCGTTCGCCACACCTGGTCAGTATTTTAAAATTCCTATTTACGAATTAATAATGGGTGTTCACAGAGTTTATTAATACCTACCCCAAAACAAAACTTGTTAAGGATTCCCCGTCAAGCTTTTCGGCCGTGTGAAGTCGTTATATCAAACGCCAAGCTCTTTCGCCAAGCTAATCTCACCGATTGATAGTTCGAAGGTTAAATGAAATATATGAAAATTGCTTACTGCGCAATTTTCAATTATTTAACATTTGAAGTCTTAGTCGGTGGGATGAGCTTGGCGAAAGAGCTTGACGTGTGATATCACGCCTTCACACGGCCGGAAAGCTTGGCGGGAATCTTTAACAAGTTTTGTTTTGGGGTAGATTTCAGATATTTTTGGTCCACATTGATGAAATCCCATTGTTTTTATTAGCAATTATGAGATGAAAACGCCAATCTAGTTTTCTGGCCGATTTATTATTTGTTACTTTCGGTTCCGTTTTGAGGACAGCTGTCACCTTTTTTCATGCGACAAAATTTTTTCATGTATCTCCTTACAAACGCACGGACTTAATTAATGTTCAGTTTTGCATTGTTGCATAATAACAATATTTAAAACAATATAAAACAATCTAGTTGGTCGTTTAGAGGTCCCTAACCCCTGAACCACTTAACCAATTAGAAGAGGCCTTACGAAAAAGGCACATTTCCAGAGCAATACCTGCAAAATGAGCTACTAACCAGCTTTATTTCTGCATGGAAGAATTTGTTTTCGTGATACAAAAAATGGCGTTAGTAGTTAGAAAAACATCAATGTTATTCACGTCGATTTTTCAACAAGAAAACGTTAAGCTGTGTCACTATCAGTGACTTTTATGCTGTCAGGCGACCAAAGTCTCCCGATCAAACAAGTTTTAGCCTTTACAGTCACATTGTTATTTATCCTCAGATAGCTGAAAACAGTCAAACTACCATAGCTGTAAAGACACAACGTGTCTAGTAGTCGCCATGCTATATACATATTTTATTTGGATGTTATCGTTTATCTTGGCGAGCGACACACTAGCGTGTGTTTTGATTTCATGTGTGTCTATTTTCAGTAGTAATAGCCCTAGAGCTTTTGTGGGTAAAACGGCTACTGTTTTTGCAACACGCCTATAACTAGATATTCAAACTAACGAATGCTAATTATTTTGCCATTATGTCGAGCTCGAAGTACGAGGGGTATAATTTCCAGGGGACATGAGTTAGTTTTAGTCTGGCTATAGACTGATGACGAAGACCTTTTTAGCCGTATTATTCACAAAAGCTAGAGGGCCGTTTTGCAAGAGTATATCTCAATTCAAAATGATTAATAATAAAAGGACATTCTTTGTGTCCAAACATTCTTTGTGTTTATTCATATTTATAACGTAATGCTACGGTTTATTAGCTACCAGTTTATCAGTTCATATAATTATTTGTCTCCAACGAGAAGTTATAGGCGATACTGCGTCGGCGACTTCCTCCCGTTATGATTTATAGACGTTGGCAACGACCAACCACGCATTGCTGAAATCCGCCGAGAGATGGCTCTGTGTGTGTATCTGTACCAAATTTTAATCGCTTTCTAATAATTACCATGAGATCGAAAATGTAAAAGATTAATGCTGTAAAAAGTATAATTATTTATACCAATAGATCGCCGAAGAAAAATTATACGATACTAGCCTACAAAATTATAAAGTGTGCTGTTAAAATACGAAACCTATAATGAATACGTCAAGTTATCCAGCTGGTATATATGCGAGTCAAAATCCCATAGCCGTATCTATCAGTTGCCGTCTGTTTTAACAAGTCTCTGCTACAGTACCGGCCGGACCTTGGATGAAAAATAGCATACGCGGTCGGGTTTGACAATATGGCTACCGAAAGCGACGTTGATCCGATTGATTTGTCTTGTTGCCGCCTTCATTCAACCAAGGGCGATTCCTTCCGTGCAAAAATGCTTCCTTCCTTGAAACACTTTTCTAGATAAACGAACATGTCGCTACTTACTGAAGAGGTATAGGTGCATTCGAAAAATTGAATAGCTTTGTGGCAAAAATACGGAAACTTATTTATTTGTTATGTGTAAGGTATTTTCCGGGTGATTACTGGGATTAAGTTAGCGAATTACTAAGCTTTTTGCAGTTGCCGCTATTTGGCAGTAGATAGTGGGACTCACTGTACAAAAATTCGTTGATGGATTTGCTTGGCCAATTCCCGAACAAACCTCGAAGAAATGAAACGGACCATTCGTGGCGGCCATTTTGTCTACTCCCCCCCCCCCTAATATTGTTGTAGGTCGGGCCAGATAGTTTACTGGCCATGGTTTTAAGCTCAGCTCAGCTCGGAAAGTTGCGCATGCGTACAACGACTAGGCCCTGGGGCTTACCCTGGTGTATACCCCGCTAGCTGGATTATATCCCGCTCTTCGCTCCACCATGATATCAAGCGGGATATATTGTTTGTAATTTTAAGGTAATTTGATGAAATAAGTTGTGATATACTCACCTACATCATTAAAGACGTATGATGTGTGTGCGTGTTTGTACCTCTACTCCTCTGGAACCAAGGCACGTACAAAGATGGGAGTAGGACCAAGTGAAAGATAATTAAGTTGCGCAACCGTTAGGCCTATTTACATCGCTGTAACTTGATTTTATGACCTTCAAATATGCGAAAGAACTTCAAAAATAACGTCAAAGTTTTTTTTTTTACCCTCATGATGTTTGTCCATGACGTCATAGTTTGTTCATGCACGGGTTAAAATTCGTGACAAAACAAACCGTCTTGAAGCTATTAGTTACCTACTGAGATGATCTGGAAAAGGACGCACGCAAAAAATAACCTAAAATGAAAACGTATTCAGGTAACACACCACATCTTAAATTTGGTTCTGTATCAACTGACTTGATGCATGGAAAAATCAGACCCGTAGACCTGGTTTTAAAAGGATGTCAAACATTCGTGTATCTGAAGCACGGAGGTGCGTGGATTGAACGAGCAAAGCGAGCGATTTCCACGTAAACTAAACATTTTCAATGTGTGTTTCTCTTTGTTCTCTCAATCTTCCATCTCTCACCTTCGTACGGGGATCGCTTCTGGAGGAATAGACGTACAAACACGCAAACAAACAAATCGTATGTTTTGAATGATGTAGGTGAACTGCAGGCGCCCTTAGGAATGTGATGAACGAATTGTGAGCATCAAAATAATCAATACATCGATTTTGTGATGATATTTGAATTAGAGAAATTACATGAAGCATGAGTCGACGCCAATGGAGTGAGCGATGCGAATTAACGATATGGCGAGTAAAAGATGTAATCTCGCAACCGGCAGTGAATGGATTGGGAGAGTTTTGGACTGAGGAACCTCCTTCAACAAAGATGCTAGGAAAACTATTACTAGTTCTGCAGACCACCCCTAGGTGGCGCCGCGTGTAATTTTCTAATTGCTCCGTGACTTAGGGACAAATTATTTTGTATATTCAAGTGCAGTTTGGCTTCTCTACGTATACCTGTACTCAGTGAATAGCCGCTAACACAAACTACAGTAAATCTATTAAATGCTCATAGAGGAATCTTAAAATAAATTCGATAAAATAAAGGCGGGTCGGCCATAACAAAATTACAATACATTTTTCGGATCTTAATTCTATCCAGGGCGGGTGTTAAAGGCGTAACTCCATTGCGAAAAATTCATCGTTTATGCGATCATTCACGTACGATGTCAGGGTGCGGTCTGTCATTGACACAACGCCGTTATTCTCATTCGTTCAAGAATTTAAGGTGGAAAGCAACCATTTCACAACTGAAATGATGTACGCACTTCTTTGTTGTTACTGCTCCCGCTCCCCCCCCCCCCCCCTTGATCCTATCATGGGGTTTTGTAAACCTGTTGTTTCAATACTTAAAAATAAATAAATAAAGAAAGAAATAGCCTCTGCAGCTTATAAGCCTAATTTCCCAAATATTTACTAATGGCACGTGGCGTTATCTAAGAGAGAGCCACCACACTATAGAGCAGTGACATTTGCCGCCATATTGGCTCCAGTATGGGTTTTGGAGGGCATAACTACAAGGTGCACTACATAAAAATGGAGGGAAAAACAACGGAAGAGCGGATTTCTTAGGCTTAAAATAACGTTGTTTTCTCCAACAACAAAAATCGCACGTTTTAGGTCTAAGAAATCACTCTTCACAGCATCGGCTTCAGTATGACGCCCTTCTGTTTCTCTCTGAAGTGCCCCTTGCAGCTAACATATTAAGGCTCCAGCATAAAGTTATATACAATAATACTACGTCGTGTCACTGCTCTACAGCTGCTGTTTTCCCTAACGTGTTGGGAAAAAATAGTTCAGTCGCTGACCCGTCCATCGCTTGTCGCCAAACCCGGAACAGCTCTTGTGCCAAGAAAATAACCGCTTTATTTCTTGGCACGAGGGCTGTTCCCGGTTTGGCGACAACCTATTAGGCTAAAGTTCTTAACAGGGCTAACCTCAGAGTTGATAAGCCGCATGTTTCTTTTCCATCTTGCGATTCAGTGAAGAGTATGGTGAAAAATCAATGACATTGGCCATTACGCCAACGCAGTTTACGTAGCATAGTTTAGCGGTAAAGCCGCAGGACCGGACTGGCTCAATTCTTTGACCAGGCTCATACCATTTTGGCCCACCAAGTTAACATTTTGGCCCAGCGAATTAAAAAAAAATTGCCCCACCGAATTAGTTTTTCGATAAATTTATAGCCACCCATCCACACTCCCCGTTTGCGATAGGGCAGTGACACGACGTTGTATTATTGTATATAACTCTATGGTGGAGCCAGTTACCGGGTTAGCTGCAAGGTGCACTGGTGGGGGAAAAGAAGAACGTCTTACTGAAGCCAATGTTATTAGACTGGACTTCTTAAGCCTAAAACGCGCGATTTTTGTCGATTTGTTGGCAGTTGCTGACATTTTTAAACAAGTGGAATCTTTATTTTCCAATTACAACCTAAGCAGCATAAGGGATTGGAGAAAACAACGGTTTTTAAGCCTACGAAATCCACTCTCAAAGCACTGGCTTGACTAGAAGTGCCGTTGTTTAACCCACCATTTCAATCTTGTGCCCCTTACAGGTATCTCTCTCGTAGCAATATGACGTCACTTGGCGCTGCTCTATAAGATTAAGCACATTAGCAATGCGCAATGAACAAATAAAAAAAAGGGGGGGGGGGGGATCGCCCCCCAGCCCCCCCCCTCTTCCTATCCAGTCCGGGCCTCTTAAAGGTGCCTACTCACCGAATAACAGGTTGCAGCATTTAGCATCGTCCTGTCTACCATTATTTAGTTCTATGTAGCACTTGCTTTCAACAAGCGAGGGAATGAGCAAAGAAATTTCTTTTTACGCAGCAAACGAGCCACGCGCCTCCTTAATTATTGAGTGTAAAGTTGGTGCGTCCACGTGCACCAGGGAGCAAGCGGTCAAGGCTAACGACATCACTGTCACTGGATGGCGCCCATCTAGCGGTTCAAAACTGCGTTTCGAAACGGTCGATATACAGAAAAAAGCGCCCGTGATGTCGTTAAGCTTAACTTTACCGCTTGCTTTGGTGCACGTGGGCGCACCAACTTTACGCTCAAATAAAAGTCTGCAGCATCTTGCGTCATCGAGTTGCGTCATCCGTTGCTCGTAGCAAGCAAAGGAACGTGCAAAGAAATATCTTTTGACACAACAAACAAGCCACGTGACTCCTAATTACTATTTGGTACGTCCTCGTGCACCTGAGAGCAAGGTGTAAAGGTTAATATTACTGCCAATAGATGGCGCCACGGTATTTTCTTTATATTCTACCGTGGCGCCACCTAGTGACAGTAATACCGTTAACTTTTACAGATTGCTTTCAGGTGCGCAACGATGTACGTACCATATTTTCACTCAGTAATTAAGGAGGCATGTGGCTTGTTTGCTGTGTGAAAAGATATTTCTTTGTGCTAGACAGTTCGGTGACAATCCGCCTTTAAGGAGGCGTGTGGCTTGTTTGCTGTGTGAAAAGATATTTCTTTGTGCATTTCACTGCTTGTTGCCAGCAAGCGCTAGATAACGCTAGATGGCGGTAGGTGCTCCAAACTTTCGTTCGGTGGCAATCCGCCTTTAAGGAGACATGTGGCTTGTTTGTTGTGTAAAAAAAACACATTTATTTGTGTGTTCCTTTGCCTGGCGAGCGAACAAACAAACAAACAATTTCATCACTCTGAGGTCATGTCTTAAGGTAACCCAAGGACCCGTCAAGTTTAACATTGTACGGCAATGGGTGGAATGGCGAAAAATGCAAAAATGACGATTTGACTGGTTTTAAATTTAATTTTAACATTATCTCATTTAAAACACTTAGGCCCGTATTCTGAACCCTGACTAAAACTCGTACTTGACTTGAAATGACGTCACACCTATTTAGTGCCATTCACCAACAGAACTTCTTTTGGATACGTTTGGAAGTAATCGGGTGGTTAATGGCACTTAATAGGTGTGACGTCATTTAAAGTCAAATGACGTCACACCTATATTAAGTGCCATTCACCACCCGATTTCTTCCAGATGTATCCAAATCGAAGTTCTGGTGTTGAATGGTACTAAATAGGTGTGACGTCATTTCAAGTCAAGTACGAGTTTTAGTCAGCGTTCAGAATAAGGCCTTAGAGACTAAGAAAAGTAGCCGTAATTGGGGCGCCCGCCCCAAAAAAAAAATTTCGCCGCAATAGTATAAGTAGTATGAGTTATGGGCCAAAATTGCCTAAAA
>JAHWFP010087357.1:0-31442 GCA_023313725.1 Lithobius niger
AGAATTTTAAAATACATGTTGACAAATTGATAACCAAACTACGACATCAAATACCAAATAAATTGTACCAAATTGTAAGAAAACGAAGAAAATGCTATATTTGTTGCGTGGGTGGAGAGTCGTATAAAAAATGGCATAGAAATTTATGGCTTCACATCCAATCACTCGGCTGCAAAGAATTGACAACAGAATTCTATATGTTCTTTTTAATAATTATGGCAAATACAAGAATACAAAAGCTGCATTTGCTAAGATAAAGATTAAAAAAATTAAACAATTAAGACACTTATCATTCTAAAAAAAAATTCTTTAGATGTAAAAACTGTGTAAAGCATCAAGAAAAACGTATGTTTCGTCTTTTTTGTAATTTTTAGATGCGTCGCAATACGTGTGGTCGAAGATATTCTGCTTAGCAGTTTCCGATATTTTTTAACTCCTTAATTTCTAATATTCTTGTAATTGATAATTATAGCAAGTTAAAACGGGTGCTTAAGATAAATTTGTACTTTTGTTGAAATAATCTGCAAATGAGCAGTTTTGAATTAAACTCTTTGAATGCTGTTCTGGAAGAGTTGCTTTGTACATAATACATCTATTACGTACAAAGCAACTCTTACTTGATTTTAACCTTTTTGTGCTAATTAAGTGAAAAATACTTTGTTCAATTCTTGTTGAACTTTGTTACGTTTTTAAGTATGAATAATTTATTCTAATTGAAATTTAAAAAAAAGCATTAGTTTTGCTGCAGATTACATATTATGCCAATAATTTTTAATAATTTTTTTATGTTGATTTTTTTAATGTTGAATTCAATAAATATTTCGTTATTTTTTCTCAGCGTTTAATATAATTTGTTTTTCAATTATTGTGTCAGTAATTTACCCATTTATGGTTAGTCATTCACTCACGTCATCCTTCCGAATTATTTCGAGACTGTATCTTTACAATAATATCGAAGACCGGCTAAAAGGAAAAGGAAAGCCTAAAGGAAAGCCTAAAGGAAAACCACTTCTCCCCTCCTCGCGCCCGCATTGAAAATGCACTCTCCCACTCTACATGCAGCCAAAAAGGAGCCAGGCATGAGTGGTCGATCAATCTGACAAGTCTTCGGGAAGAGTGCCGGGAAAATGTCCCGGGAAATGTGTCCCGGGAAATGTGACCGGCCCCGTGCAAAGCACGGGCTTCCTCTAGTACAAAGATAATTTTCGAGAAAAACACTTCATGATGGAAGTGGTCGACTTATACCACCGCGGCTAATTTAATGAATGTATGAAAAGTAGACTAGTTTCAATATAAGGTACAGACAACTATTTATGTTTTATTTAGCCATTTTTTATTTGCAGCCTGTGCAAACCGGAAGTTAGTGCCAAAATTGAGCTTTAAAACATCAGAATGGTTAACTATAATCGATGCAAAAATTATTTGTGATTTTGTTAAATTAGTTTTTCCATTCCAATTTCTGAAGTTCTTTTATCTCTGTTTGTTCACATAAAACGCCCGAGGTTTACATTTGGCACGACTTTAGTGGATTACGTTTTTCATAATTGAATTCGAAGTAGTTCTACTTTTGATAAATACACGAATTTTAGACTATATACATAAATTAAAAAAATAAAAGGTAATCAGAAGTTATCAAAAATCAATTTGTTACCAGATTTTTCCCTTCATTATTCGAGCTATTGCCAATTGTAATCTTAAAGTATTGGGAACAATTTTGGATTTCCATACGCAGGTCAATTTCTCACGAACTTCTTAAAACATATTTGCAATACGTATTTTAATATTTACATACAATAAAAATTAAAACATGCTAGAGCGTCCAATTCTGACATATTATCACATTTTACATTTCGACCTCAGTGTACATAAGTGAATCCGTAAAATAAGTAAATTTCAAATATTACGCACGCCAGTGTAAAAAAAAATTAAAATTTAAAATACGTGTGACATTTTCCATGTGGCACAGTTTATATTTTTTAAAGATTATTGTTTTTAGGCACGGCAGATATTCCTGTGATCAGCCGCACTACATCACCGGTGACACGCCACTCTAGGTTATCCCTACACCGCACTACGTTTCATGCCTGGATGTAGGTGACATATATTGTTCTGATGAAGCAATGCCGCACCTATTGATGTCGCAATGTAAAATGAGAAAAGGTCGGTGTGAAAATTGCACGCCATGGCTTATGCAACTCATAAGCATATTTGTATATTTTCTACACTTTCACTAGAAAGCAAGAACTTACAGATTTCATGCATATTTAGAAATTGGCGTGATGTTTTTGATAATTTGGAAAAAAACTGAATACTTTTACTGTGATTATTCATTCAATAACTAACTGCGTCACAAGAACCCGCCATTTGTTTCATGTTTAAAAGCTGTTTTTTTTTAAACCCTAAGCCAACGTTGGCTTTTTTTTTACTGTTAAAAAAAATATATCTGTATGAAAGATGATTTCGTTCCGTTTGGAGAACTGTCTGGTAAACTTGGTGTCTCGTGCTTGAAACAAACAGAATTATGGCGGAAGTCCAGAGATTCTATTACAGTTTATACATCTGTTTCGTTCTCTGGTTGGAAAAAAAATAAAGAACAATCCGTATGTATGATGTGTCGAAAGAATTTAAGTTTCCAATTTGTCAGAGCACAAGAGGCATGACACATTAACGGAATAAAGAAGTGAAATGGGGGAACAAATTTGTCACTTTTGTCGGATATGTTGTTCCATAACAAAAACTGTCATTTCTCTTCTTTTTTTTTTTCCCATCTAGCCACAACTACTTTTTATTTTGTATTGCTTTTTAGCGCATTACATGACGGACTTCAATTTAAAAACTTTTACTGATCACATGTTGTCCTCGTTGTAGCCATTTACACATCTGCACATGATAAACGACAGTTGGCTTCCACTCCTTTACTGACAAACATATCTGGATAAAACATTAAACATGCTACACCAACAAGGAGAATCGAAAAAATAAAATAAAAATAAATAAAAATAAATAAATGCATAGCTCAATTTTCACCGTAAAAATATTTTGTAATACAGTTTTGCTGTTGTTGATTTCGTAAATGATCTATTTTTCTTAAATCAACCAAATCAACCTTCAGTTTGTGAATAGAATCAATGACTTATTCGTTTATTGTAGTCAGGATTACGAAAATAAACGAAGTTTAAGGAAATTCATTAAGTAGAATCTTGATGCTGAGCAGTCGTAATGATCAGCCATTTCCTGAAAAAGCTGACCTGATCAATGGTTCTAATAGTGGGGCTTGAAAACAAAACAATATTTCAATTCTGACAGAGAACATACCCTTATGGCTCCCGCGCACTGGGTGGCCAGGTCGTGCGGTCAGTGGTCGTCGCGGCCAAAAAACACGGCCACGTGCCGTGATAATTCTCGATCACGTAGTGAAAAATGAACACGGAGCAAGTATATGGTGGCCCTGTGGTCGCCTACACGCCGTCCGGGACCCCAGTGGTCGCCGCGGCCATGCTTCATATCCCGTAAGCATTCTCATTGTCCGCAGCGTCCTGGTTGCACGGCTTGGCCGCCGCGTGCGCGGGGGCGCTTAGGTTGAAGCTACTACGTGTATTCCTGAATGTAAAACGTCCGAGACCATAATTTTGAAGCCCTCATTAGTCCTTAAGACGTCATCAAAATGGCGATCATGTTGACAGTTCTATTTCTTGAATCCGGCTACCTTTTCTCAGTTGTTTACCTTGTATAGCATCTTATTTTCACACACTTTGGAGTTTGAGACACTATTGCGATAATAAGAAACAAAAATGGCCTAATTTGTCACATATGAATAAATATTGCCGTCAATACCACCAAAACTGTAAAAATAAGCCATTCAGCCGTATAGTCAGTCATGTTTGGCGTCAAATTAAATGTTTAAGAGGTTGCTGAATTCAGTAGTGCTACCTAAAATAGTGCCAGACAATCCCATAATAATAAACTTTCTGATAAATTGTACATTTTTGTTTTACACACATAGAAAACAAGTAATCATATCTAATAATTTTCGGCATATCGGTAGTGAATTCATCAATAAAGGTCCTGTGCTGACCAGGATAGTGTGAAAGACTACCAGGCATAGGAATCCATCTCGTCCAGTTGTGATGCTCGGAGGTTTGCCAGTTCGCATCCCCGGGTTTGCCTCTCATTTTACTAAACTTGTTGTTCCTTTAAAAACGTTCAATCAAGTTCAAAATTGAGCCGTTTCATCTACACAAACATTTTGCTTTAGATTACAGAAGACTCCAAGAAATTAAATAAAAAATGTATCAACTGGCTTTATCAAGGTTTGACTAGATGTCTTTATCAACTGGCTACCCGACACAACTACTTCAATAATTCGTATACGTATACGTGTACTTAATTATAATTAACTTAATAATTCAAAATATTTCTTTACTTTTAAATCAGCAGTATGCACAGCAACAGCAGTCAAAGCCGACTTCAAATTTGCTCGTTGTGTCATAGCAATGAGTTGGTTACGGGTTCCCAAATCTGTCGAATGCATCTAAAATTGAAATTTTGAAACACTACAAACACTCTAGTTTACTCAACATTTCATTCGAAAGTAAATACGTAGGTAGTTTTATAAGCTAAAGTATTGCACAGAATTTTTTTGGCATTGATATTTTATACAGTAGGTAGAATTTGTTTAGTTGGAAGATAATCCAGGAAGAACTGGAAGGGTGTATCTGAACTACTGAAACATGCGTCACAATCCTGAACGCTACTATTTTAAAAGTAATGTTTTAAATTATTAAATTCCAGATGCCACGCCCAACCAATGTGTCGGGGAAGAACTGAAATCCTTGTGTACGCTGTTTTGATGTAAGTGGCTACTGAAGACGAAAATCTAGCATGAGAAATACATAGGAACACTGATCTCGTTTGTATCTTGAGGTTTATCCTATTTCTACTCAATTGACAACTGCTGTTTATCAACGTAACTGCACGCAACAATTTCTCTGCGTCTAGTTACGCAAAGAAATTTCACACTGTTTGGATGCTACTTACGACTCACAGAACGATAACGAAATTGTTGTTGCCTTAGTAACGTCGTAGCTAGCTATCCTACAGGCCTAAGACATCCAAAAACGAATTTGTGTTGAACAAAGAATTTTACACGTGGCTTCTTAGAAAAATCATTTTTGTTTCGTTACGATTATGACAGAGACAAAACGGATAAACGATCTCAAATTTTGGAAGAAACTTGGTTCGACTGAACGACGGCAGGACGAAAAGGAGATTGGTCAGTAATAATAATAATAACTAACCGTATAATTGAGTTCTGAATATTATAATTTCTCGGCCAAGCCACAGGTACAGGTACATTAATATATTTTCTATATTAACATGGCAGAAATCTATATGATTTCAGCCCAGTGTTCCACAGGAAAGTGCTTTGTTGCTTCACTTATACGATTTCTGCCCAGTGTTCCATCTCAAATTTCAGCCTTCGAACTCGGTTCTTTCATGCACCAAAGCTCCCTTGTCGTGAATTTTCAACCAAACCGAAACGAAATTGTAAACGTTATAATTTCCCAAATAGAAACACACACAACTATAGACAAACGGACATACAAAATCCAAATTCGCTCCAATTATAAACCTTGTTTCGCTCGGCAAATAGTAAAGCGGAAAAAGTGATAAAAAACAGTTGCTTCGTGAACGAAGTAGTCCGTCGTAAGCGGCTCATCCAGCTGCCGAGTGGTTTTCAAATTTACGACTGGCACTTGCAAGCCATTCCATCTGCTGATGGCAACACACCGTTAAACAGGATTTGCCAAAATCAGTTCTAAAAACTGGCTTCTTGAGCTTCTTAGTGTGGTTGCGGGTAATTCTGGTGTTGGAGAGTACAAAGAAAGGTTCACTGGGTAAATCAGTCGATCTATGTAAAATCTGATTGGTTAAAATGAAGCCTGCGCGTTCCTTTGTGTGGGAAGGTGTGAAGGTATGAAGGTGTGAAAACCGGCCTTCATCTTGCAGTTGCTTTGCATGCCTACACTCATGAGGACCCGTTGAACGTTCTAGATTTCTTCTTGTTTGTTAGTTTCATAGTGTGAGGGCCATGACTGTGTACAGAATTTCGCATTCGGGCGGATACAACTTCCGAGTGATGTCAGCGATTTTTCGAGGTTTGTCAGCTTTTCCAGAGGTTTTCCAGTCCAAAGATTCCATATAAAAATATGTCAAATAAAATTAAAAACAAATTGGCGGTTAGCCCTATACAAATCTATCAAAAATGTTAGTAAAGTATGTTTATATATACACACATCTTAAAAGTAAAAACTTTTTCTGTTTTGTCCTGGCTTATTTTCTCTATGTTACACGCATGCGTAAACCAAACCTCATGCGTTTACAATAAAAGCTTTTGTGATGGATATTAGTTTCTGTAACGGATGAAATTTAATCAAGTTATTAATTATAATTCGTAGCAGTTATGAAAAATAACTAATATAACATACAAAGTGGTAAACTAACACAACAAAATTATGTAATGATATTGAAATTGTATGTAAGAAAAGAAATGCATGAACAAGGTTCATACATCATGTTCATATTAAATATAGCGACAATGAACATTTGCAAAAACGTCAAATAAAACTAAAAACAAATGTTGATCAACACTATACAAATCTTGGGCACGGTTATCCGCTGGCCCAGAAACTCAAGTTCAGTTAGAAAGAAGTAATGTTGAGATACTATTACTTCACACCCTGACGGAAGTAACGTAATCCTAAGTAAGTAAATGCCGTAAACAGATCTCTCAGATTTTTGAACAATGATTTTGTAACGTTCATGGTGGCTATGAAAGGTCTAACCACGTTCCCATCGAAAGCTGCCACCAGAACGTATTGAAGAAGTGAAGTAGACTTTAATGCACGTTGAACCGATTTAATAGCCCAGTCCGAGGGGCAAGCCATCGGAAAAAACAACTTTACAAACTACACCTAGAAAGTAATACTTCTTTCATTAGCGACATTACGCATATAACTTAACAAATTGTCAGTCACCATAGGTTCGCATGCTTTTTCCTGTCTATGCTCGAACAATTACCGCACGAAATTCGTCACACAATTACAGGTTATCTAGTGCCTTGATTTTGGGTCCGATGCATGCACCTTCCTACTAGAGAACTTGAGACCACGTCGTTCACAGCTTGTCTGCTCCAGAACGCGGAGTCTCGAAAAACATGAATCTCTCCCAATTGCGATTTATCCTACAGCCCTCTCAATGGTAAAAAGATTTCATCCTAAATGCTCGTTAAACAGCATACCAACCATATCAAATCAAGATTAACCTTTTTTTTTTTATCTATACTCACACTCTTCGAGGCATTCCATACCTTTTCGATGCGGTAGGCCTATCCGTATACAAACTCTTTGTGGTGTTTTCCAGTTATGCAGGGAACGTGAAAGGGTCGTAGTAAACTGGTGCCGTTTCTAACATGGTTTCGGGCGAAACTGGCCATAAAGTCTCAGTTTTTCTCATCGTGTTCAAAATGTCAGACCTATATCAATACTCTTATGAATACTGAGGCTTCAATTTTTTTTGGGATTATGTTGGTGGTGCATGGGAGGAATAGCGGACTTGCAAACAGATGCTACCTGACCTCACGGGTTACGGGCGCTCCGGGGCTGCGCGCGCCCGCAACAAGAACCACGTGACCTCGGAACAAAGAGCGCGAGTTAAGAGCAGGCTTTCAATGACTGATCTCTCCCCACTCTTTGCCACTCGGTGCTTTGTCAAATACCACAGATGGTTGATGCATAAAACAACATGAACAAAGCCGCGGGGTAATGCAATGACAAGAAGCAAGGATTCACTCCACCAAATCAATTCATTTCATGTTTTTAATAATAAAACTTAACTCGTTTTTCTTGAGCCAAAAGAAAATAAAAAAAACTGGCACTAAGATTTCACATTTAATTTCTTTTTTTAATGCGATATGATTATGGCTTAATTGTCTTCAGCAACAATGACGACCGTTTCAAAATGATAATCTTCCAAAACCTGAGTCTTCGCCCAAAATAAACGGGTTAAAATGGTATATAACCGAATCATCAAGTAAGGGAGAACAAATGGAATGTATTTTAGTCAATACTACCTAAAGGGTGTTCTTTTTATATACCCCTTCCCCACCCAATTTTGCAACTTTTGTTGAACCATTTTGGCTTTATTTATATTTATTTTTGGCTTTCGTCCGAGTGAAGATGAGCGTTACTTCTCCATTGTTGCAACACTGACCACGTCCTATACTTGTTTTACGCGTACTTCTTGGCTATAACTTCATTAATAAACAGAATGGCGACATTCTAATGATATAGTATCGGAGTCAGTTTAGCAGAATAGCGTAGTATACTTTAAATTGGCTGTGCAGCTGCCAAATTTGCTGCTGCTGGCTGTCGATATTTCACGGCTGCTGGAAACTAAGATTTCTCACATCGTCAACGTACAAGCTATTCGTTTTTCGACATGACTGCTAGCTGCTACCTCGTGTGGCTGCTTAATTTAAAAAGAACAAATTCATTTCACACCCTATTTCAAGACCACGATGGTTTTTCCCCCATTCTATAGAGAGGAGTCTCAGCTGAGAGGCAAAATATTCAGCACCAATCGAGTCTAGGAGTAGCAAATCCAGTAAAAAATAATCCTAAGCTCCTATTGGGGATCAGGCATTGAGAGACAAATGGGCTGCGTGGCATTCATACCTCCCACGGCAATATATATGACACCACAATTTTTGATTTTATTTTCAAAGCTTTTCCATTGCGAACAAGTGTAAAAATGTTTGTGTGCATCATATTTTTTATTTTGTGTATAGAGAGTGACACTAACGCATTATTCATTGGGGAGTTTGAATCTTGAGCCAGTCGTTGAGCTACCTGCAAGGGACACTGGATACATGCGGAGGTAAAACATTAGTATACCTTATCAAGTCAATGTTGTGAGAGCGGCTTTCTCAAATGAGCGGAAAATGTCAAATGGCTCTTTGATTTGTGGGCAGCTGCTCCAAGTTTTAGTAGGCCTAAATGGAAATTTTCTTCTCCGATTTCCACTCTTAATTATGTTTCGCAGCTTAAAGGATTGGACAAAATAATTATTTTTAGGCTGGAGAAAGCCGCCTTCACAGCATCGGCTTGACTAATGATGCCGTTGTTTTTACCGCCGTTTTCATCCAGTGCACTTGCAGCTAGCTCAAAGACCGGCTCCAGACACAAACTCCGTAGCCCATGTGACGTTATTGTCTCTGCTGTATCAGTTGTTTTCACTCATTAGTTTAAAGCCTTAACGGTTGTTTGTTTAGGTGTCATTTTGTGCGTCCCCTTTCAATGTGTGTTAATTTTTTGATTAATTCTCTAGACCTCTTTGCTCAGTTTTACTGAGATCGAACTTAAATCTGTCAATAACCTTTACAATATATTCTTTGCTTTATTTTGCACATACGTGTGTGCTATGCGCAAAATTTCGAATGAATCGTACAACGGGTTTAATAATTTCTCAGCGCGCCTCACTAAAGATTCGCTTCTCGGGCATTTTCTGCATGTTGGGCACCTGTGACGGTGTGCTGCCGAAATTGTTGACGAACCGTCGCCCAACGTGTTGAGGAGGTCGCCTCCACGGCTGGTCTGGCCCCGCGCGGATTGACGTTCCCCTCATCGTGAATGATCAAAATGTAGCCGAGCGTGTGATTCGGTTCAAGGGCCTCTTGGTTTTACAGGTTTTGAAAAATTGGTTTCGTTCTTTTTTTACTTTACTATCGTTTTCTTTCATTTTGGTTTCGTTATGTTTCGTTATGTTTCGAATTGCTTTAGTTTCTTTGCATTTTGGTTTCGTTTATTTTCAATTTGCTTTAGTTGTTGGATAATTTTATAATTCTTAAAGTCGAAGCTAACTAAACAGAGAATAAAAAACGTAATTTTTAGTAAACAAATTAAAATGCAGGTTTGAAAAGTTTTAAATTAATGATTTACTATAAATACCAGGTAATATCCACAGACTGCTACAGGTAAAGTAGAACAATATGGTGAACAATGTGATGAGAATCATCAATTTATATTTTCTGTCTCTAATACGTTCGAGTATTAAGTGGTTTTTTTTTTATTTATTTGTAATAAATAGTATGTAGAATTATTATTACAGTAGCACTGCCACTGCAGTAATATCACAAGCAATTGTGTAATCGTAAAAGAAGACAGCACTGTCGCGCGTGAAGATGCTAAAACAGGCCGTATTCTGAAGTTGAGTACAAATTGTTAGGCTACGCCGAAATGAAACCATAAACGTATGCGATAGTCTCCAGCGTTTGGGAAAAAAAATTCTGTTCGTGAGTTGCACTAAGAAACTGAACGCTATTTCAGCTTGGCTTTATAAAAGAATTATAAAAACGTGTTGAACTGCAACTCGCAACATGGTGACGACAGCGCCATTCTGAGAGATGAGAGAGCACAAAAAAAACCTGATTTCGACCAAAACATTAGTAAACGGAAATTATCGCTGACAGGGACAAGTTTTTGGTTGGGGTTTCTGATGTTATGTGTTTAGCCGTAGCGAGCGAGGCATGCAATTTGAATTTTTTAAAATACCATTATTTTCGTTAACCTTGATTTTACCCTAATTCGCAGATTTTACTACGAAAAAAAATTGAAAACAAATATTTTTTTAAAATCAAAGTCGCTGTTCACGAAAATGATAGTAATTTTTTTCAGAATTCCGTGCCTCGCTCGCTGCGGCTAAACACATAATATCAGAAACCCCAACCAAAAGCTTGTCAATGTCAGCGATAATTTCCGTTTACTAATGTTTTGGTCGAAATCTGTTTTTTTTTTGTTGCTCTCTCATCTCTCATAATGGCGCTGTCTTCACCATGCTGCGAGTTGCGTTTCAACACGTTTTAATAATTCTTTTATAAAGCCAAGCTAAAATAGCGTTCAATTTCTTAGCGCAACTCATGAACAGTTTTTTTTTTCCAAACGCTTGAGACTATCACATACGTTTATGGTTTCATTTGGGCGTAGCCTAACAATTTGGACTCAACTTCAGAACTTCAGACCTATTTTAGATCGTAGCGTAGAACGATTAGCATCTTCACGAGCGACAGTGCTGCCTTCTTTTACGATTACAAAAATGCTGGTGATATTTCTGCAGTGCCAGTGCTACTGTAGTAATAATTCTACATACTATTTATTACAAATAAATAACAACAAAAATAACAATTCTCACAACATTGTTCACCATATTGTTCTACTTCAGCTGTAGCAGTTTGTGGATATTACCAGGTGTGTATAGTAAATTATTAATTAGAAACGTTTTCAAACCTGCCTTTTAATTTATTTACTAGGAATTACGTTTTTTATTCTCTATGTAGTTAGCTTCGACTTTAAGAATTATAAAACTATCTATCAACTAAAGCAAACTGAAAAGAAACGAAAGCAATTTGAAACATAACGAAACCAAAATGAAAGAAAACGAAAGCAAAGTAAAAAAGAACGAAACCAATTTAAAAACCTGTAATAAACACACTCCAAACCACAACGCACGATCGCCCTTCCACCTTCACCAGAGGCCGTATGGAAATCGTTTCCGTCGTGCTGTGGGCTGTACAGGGAAAACAACGTTGTTGTCCAACCACTAAGCGCTTTATTCACTCGAAGACATTTCATTTTTCGTCTCACCATTCTTTCACTCACTTGTCCAAATGCGCCGTCATGAGTTAATCACGCAGCGGTTTTCGGTTCGTCCACATCTTATTTACATTTAAAGTCGCAAAATATTTAACGGGTGGCCGGAGCACATCGTGATCAGTTAGAATCAGTTAAAATTCGAGGATCCTATTTGCACAGTCATCCACCATAAGCCCACAATCTATAGGAAACGGTCTAAAGCCTTCGATATGGGGGCCATTACAAAAAATGGTAGAACAAATTAAACACGACCTTTTTTCCCCAGGAGTTTTATCGGAGCCAGGTTTTCTGTTAAATAAAATAAAAAATTTTACCGGAAAAGTAACAAATTGGTAAAAGCCGCCCCACTAACATGTGCAACAAAAGGCTCTCTCTCACTGACACAAAACAATGACAATGACAAAGAGCGAATGAGAAGGGAGAAGAGTCAGAATCAATGGACAAATAGACCACAGGCAACAATACATAACATTATTAAAAGGTAACATCGAAGTAACAATCGGAAATGAAATACAGATGTAAGAAGGGGGAATTACGTCCCCTCCACATTTTCCACTTACGAACGCGACAAGGTCAACAGAATATTTATTATTAAATAAATATTTTAAAAAGTCACTTTGTCTGATTAACATACAACCGACGTTAAATTTACCAGTGTTAGACTACGGTATTGCCTGCATGGTGTGTATTGACGCGAGCACTATACCATATTTACTACACCACCGACCTAAAGTAAAATCTTACTTATTGAATATTTGAATAAACAAACACCACCTTTTATCTTCTCACTGCAGTTTCAGTTCACTTCTGGAATTTATACCACAACGCCAAAAATAATGCTTGTAAGGCCATGCAAAGTTAAATATTTGGTTTTAGAAGCGTTTGGGTGCCTTAAATTATCGTGGGAAAAGTTTTTTTTTTTTATCTAAATACAACCGCTAAAATTCACATTTTTGCCAATTTTTCACCGGTTTTGATGTTCCAGTATATCGTTTTATCACCTCGAAAAGCTCTCTTTCAAGGGAAAAATCTAAAGAAAAAAAACATTAAAAGCTAGCTGACATAATAACATTGAATAACACTAGGGCAGCCCCTCGTATATGGACGTTTTTATAGATCGTTGTTGTGATTTCCCCTTTGCATGAAAGGATTGTGGTTTACAGTTAGCAGTCGCCCAATCCTTCCTTAGATTCAGTTAGATCTTGGGTTAAGAGACGTAGAGGCCTAGATCCCGTTTGTGTGAAAATATTGTGACTGAAAACAAATATGACGTCATCAGTACTGTGCCTCTTTGTCGAAAACACAGTTCGAACCATTACTTATACAGACAATTCTAATGAAAGACACACAAACAAACAAAAGAATTAAGATTATCGAGATTACCACTGCGGACTTCAATAAAAAATAAAGATAATCGAGAGTCCCACTGTGGACGTCAGTAGAATAAGGATTATCGAGGTTTCCACTGCGGACACACAAAAAACTTATTTTAGTTATACAGATTTGATAGACTGTCTTGCTTTTAAAGTTAACTGTGGGATGTGCCACCCAGCCCCGGCATTCCTCCACTTTTAAACTCCCTCTCTACTGATTCACATCCCTATCTTAACCGTAAGAAAACAGTCGTTCATTCGATGCTTTCACAATTGTGGCTGTTTTACACCTCTGAAATTTTTCTGTTTACAACCTGCGTGTTAGTGCTATCACAATTTGTTCAAAATGTTTATGCAATAGTCCTAAATGTTATACGATTTCAGCCGGATCGCACGTTCTCATTCATTGCACCATATTGTATACTCACTTAAGCGTGTCTAGCCTATAACAATCTTTCAGTCTTTCTGGGAGTTTGTCACATCATACATTGTGCCTTTTTCCATTGTATCTTCTATTCTCACATTGTTGTGTCATTCTCAACTGCACTTCCATCCGGTCTGCGGCCTTGCAGTGCTGGAAACACCGGTTCTCGTCAGATCCCCGAAGTTAAGCAGCATTGGGCTGGATTGATACTTGGGTGGGTGACCACCTGGGAATCTGCCTGTTGCAGACATAGGGCCTTAGGGCTTCGGGCAGATGACCAGGAGTGGTTAACGCTCGTTAAACCCTTTAAACCTTTTTTTTTTAAACTGCACTTCCATTGTTATTTTTCTCTCACCTCTTTTTCCCTAATCACGTTAACAAGTAGGACGTCTCTTATTTTTTCTCTCCAAAGGGCTGCCATTTTTGTGTGAAGAATTGGCCCAATGTCGGTTTTCTCAACCTCCAGTACCATTGGCCATCACCCCCTTAGGCCTATTGAAGATGTGACCCACATGTGTCACAGTCTAGTATTCGTCATAAAATTCATGCTACTCTTCTAAACCAGAGAGAAAAGATAAACAACGATTGGGTATGGCCAGGACCCTGACCAACGAAATTGGAAAGTGAGTGAGGAAAAATTCCAAATGAACCTAAAAATACACTACCGTTGAACCTATAAACTGTTGTCTTCCTATCTGTGCTGATGCAAAACCACAGTTACAACCACACGACTGAGACATATGTATTCCATTTAAAGATCCCATTTACGCCCTCAAGTATATATCCTCTAACTCAGCACTATAAACGTATATGTATACGTTACACATGGAGGCCTTTGAGTCGCACCACACTCTGTCCCATTTTGATAAGTTGCCTAAAAGGAGTTGCCTTATAGTACACCCGTAGGCCTAGAACAACATTTTTAATGTAGGAGAGCGAGCACGATTCGGCCGCTGTAGAGAAACTGTTCATTTTTCCTATCATGTTACAATTAAATTCCTGTACTATGATATTTTTGGACGAAATTTTATAATTCCTATAATTTTAGACCTGAATATAAATGGTTAACCTGCAATAGTGACTTTTATGTTGTCAGGTGGCAAAAGTCGCCAGATAAAACGACGTTTCTGTTTTTTTCCGTAGCATTTATTATACTATTTTTTTGAACGCCGTTCCACGGATCGTAGCAAGGGTCATCCCTGGAAACTCGTTGTTGGCTCGTGCAGATCTAACACGAGAAAATATTTCTTTTGTAGTCGTGTGGTGGCATGTTGGAATTCCCTTCCTGTGCATGTCGTGGAGGCTAATTGCATTGTAAGTTTCAAATGCCGCCTTAAAAGGGTGAACCTCACTAAGTTCCTGCCTAGGAAACTAGCTTAACTTTTCTTGTTAATCTTTGTGGTTTGGGTATGGTATATTTGTACCAGGTTTGTTTGCTTTTAAAACTGCATTGGTATTTAGTATTTTGGTATTTTTTTTTATAACTCTGGAGATTGTAAGTGGCCTGCCCTTTTACTCCAATTGTATTTACTGACAATAAATAGTTATTATTATTGTTTTTTCCTTCAGATGCTGGAAAAGCGAAAACTACATCTGCTGTAAAAATACACAAGTGTGTAGTGGTCGTCATGCACGTAGATATTTTATCAAGGACTGACGTTAAGTTATCGTTGAACTTGACGGGCAACACACTAGCATGTGTCCTAACTTGCATGAAATCAGCGATGCTGACGTACATTTTTCGTGTTGATTTCTTTTGTTCACGGCTTTACAATGAAATTTCTTTTGTTTACTCAGTAAACCGCGTTGACCTACACAATTTCTTAGAACTTTCCGTTGCATCAGTATTTAGTCAACACCAGGAAACACCGGTTTAATATCTGGTAAAAGATGCAGTATCAGCCTTCGCCCGCACACTGATACGTACGCAATGACTCGATTTACTTGTTGTATTAATATAATATAATAATAATAATAACGTTTACCACGGAGTGGAAGGGCGGCAGAAGGGGTGTGAGACCACTTACTCTGCTCCTGCGATAGAAAAAAAGGAGTAAAGAAAAAGAGTTAGAGGGAAGAAGGTAGAGGGCGTTTCAGAAATTTGTGTAATGGTTCCTTGCGTAGTTTTGAGTGGAAACCAGAAAGAGTTGGTGCACCAACAGTGTCGCTGCTCAGAACATTCCAAATGGGAATAATGCGAAGGGAGAAAAAATTTCTGCGGCAATTCCTGTGGGAAGTAGGAAACACTAGTTTCCAGTCGTGGCCACGTGTATTAATAGCCTGAGGAGCTAGATCAAAAAATCGTAGATCAACCCTGAAAAGCCCACGGAGAATCCTGTAGACGAGGATGAGGTCGAACCTCAATCTACGAAGTTCTAGGAGTTCAAGGCCGGATTTTTCCAACTGTTCTGCATAACTAAGCTCTCTGAATCCCGGCAAGTTCTTCGTAAACCGACGTTGTACTCGTTCGACGCGGTCGATGTCCCCTATAAGGTACGGCGACCAAACCGGGGTAGCGTACTCAAGGATACGTAGACCCTGAACGCCCAAACCTTAGTAGGGACATCCCCAGAGGTGAAACAACGGTTCACAATGGCAGACTTGGAATATTCCAAAGTACCGATTTTCCTACAATGCAGTGAAGATTTCAAATCTCTGGAAAACCAGATTCCTAGGTCACAAACATCAGGGTACGCTGGGAGTGGTTTCTGATTCAGAAGGTACAAACAACAGGGATTAAGGTTTCCCACATGGAAGGAGCAACACTTGTGTACCGAAAGAGGGAGTTGCCATGTTTTAGACCACTCCTCAACATGTCGGATCTTCTCCTCAAGGACAGGAGAGCAAAACGTGGAAATGTTTTCAGTACCAACCTTTAAATCGTCGGCAGACTTAAACCCATAACAATCATCGCCGGTGAACTGTAGGTCATTAATGTATAGCAAGAAGAGAAGAGGGCCCAAGGCGGACCCCTGGGGGACCCCACATGGAACCTGAATCGCGGTCGAAGAGTGATTGTCTACAATCACCCTCTGGGTACGATTAGTCAAAAAGGCAGCGATCCAAGATTTTAGGGAACCAGTAATACCACAGCCATCCAGCTTAAGAAGTAATTTTCGGTGGACGACCGATTCGAAAGCTTTTTTGAAGTCAAAATAAATGGTATCGGATGGGATTCCAACGTCGAGGGCACTGGTCCAGCGATCCAACACCATAAGACCACTTTTTTTTTAACCTATTAAGATTTTTGTGATTTAAGAAAGCCGCTTCATGGAGCTTCAGGCATCGAAATATTAACTAAATAAGTAAAAAGTGTGTTTTTGACTCTCCTTGTAGTAATTTCAGAGGATGTATCTGATCGTGGCCTACACATGCTATCTAAGAAATGGCCTCTCATTGTTCATACCTCGATGACAATGGATTAAGTATACCATCCCGAAGATTCGAATAGGTTAGAGTGGTTGCATTTGTTCAAAAATGAGAAAGGTGAGATGCAAAGTCACATACGCAACGAGACGGACAAATATATTTCTAAACGACATATCCAAATACTTGCCACTGTTCTGGCTTGATACACGTATCAAAAGTCAGTAAAACTCTCAGATTTTGCCATGAAATATTTTTGTAAATAGTGGGCCTACTTTTACCACCAAAATGGCAATTTCAGTCGAAAGCTAAGGTATGTTGTTTGAAGTTTTTTCCGCAGAAGAATTGCAGTGAGTTTTTTTTTCTTGGAAATTATGCTTAACAGTATTACGTTATGGAGTTGTTTGCCGCACGGAGCGGCAAAACTTGTTGTTGAGGCACAGTTCAGACCAAAACAAAAGAGCTTCTCATCTAGTGCTGTTGTCAGTCTGTCTGGAGTCAGTATAATTAACCATGTCATTCGCCCGCTCACTCTCTTGGCGTCGATCTGCTCTTTGATGTCTTTCTGATCAGTTTGCGTGATCAAACTTTGACGTCATGAACAGTTTTCGGAGCAATTTTTTGCGTATTTGCGATTAAAAAAACCATTTTACAGCAATGAAAATAGGCCAGTTCGAAGCAAATTTAATTATCTTTCATTTGACGCTATACTCTCATCTTTGTAGGTGCTTTTATTCACGAGAGGTAGGCCCATGTCTGATTCTTTTAAAAGTTACACTTCAATCCACACCGTACTTGGGGATTTAAGTCCGTGACTAATTAACTTCGGTCCGGAGTTTATGGCTTTCAAATATGCGAAATCATCACTTAATCACTCAAATGTAAAGGAAAATTAACCAGAAATCAGAAATTTACGTGTTACGGCTAAAAAAAAAAAGACAATCTCCCTAAAACGTCACCCAAAATGGTTCTTGAATGATTGAAGATCATAGAGAAATTCATCCAATATGCCTACCGGAAGGCGTCTTCATGGCGTTTTTAAAAAGTTCTCGTGTAACTTTGAAGCAAGAATCCACTTCCGAAATTACGCTATGCAATGTCTGAGGTAGATCTGATTAATAATAATCGTAGGGAAAATTTCACTGAACTGAAACATTGTTCATTAGTTGCAGTTTCATGGCTTTCCTGCTTTCGCTTTCAAACTTTGGCGATTGAAAAACGTAATTCCAAAAAGTTAGGACTAAGACTTTTGTTGTGTGTGGGGGTGCAGCAGCAAGGGCTGAACGTCACGCACTTCATTTAATTCTGTGTCACGTGGCAAGAAGGAAAACAGATGCGAATTAACCTTTGGGTCATTTGTGAAGCTTTTCTTTGTTGAGCTTCCGCTGGCGACGAGCAAATAGAGGCGACGCCTCCGGGACGAAGCCACGTGATGGATCCCTTTCTCGACCCCCAGCCAGAAAGGTTGGCCACACCACCATTATTAATGGCACACTAAAGTTAGGCACACCACACGTGAATAATGAGCCAACTACAAAAGACTATTTTCACTCAGGTCGAGTAAGGTCTTCTGTCGCTGAAATCTGTATGTTCAGCAACCTTTCAACAAAGCAATTTCGTGCGAACTCGGGTTGCGGTGTATTGCGAAAATAGAAGAAATTTCTTGCACACATTCAACAACCGAGAACGGTGAAAGTGAAAAGCGCAGCTTCTTTTAAATTGCTTTTACCAAATTTGTAGCGGTTGTATTGCAAATTCGTTATTTGAAAGTCAGTTATGACGTAGGCCCAAGCATGTTTGACAGGTGTGGCCTGAACCATCAACTCGAACATGTAGGTTAACTTAATGGTCATCATTAGAGAAGTTCGATTTTACGCACGTAGAGTGGAGAACGTCCAGTAATAAAATATAATTAAACTGATTGTGGACATATTTATTGAGTTTCAATTTACATGAATTTGCAGCAAATAACATGTTCAGTCCAGACTGGGGAAAAAAAAGGTTTTAGTAGGTCGTAAAATAAAATGTCAGTAATGATTACTTGTGAATTAATTGCTTTTGTAGTACAGATACAGTACAAAAACTTTGGGTTTTAACAACGTACAATACAGTGTAAAGTTCAGCAATTAATGGAAGTACGGGATATGTACTAAAAGCAATGTGGTTTGTTATCAGCGAGATCTGAAACCGAGAGAAAGCAGCTCTGCAAGCATGTGAAGAATTACCCTCGGCAAAGCATTGAAATAGGGCTGGTAGAATTGGTAGTTACACAAACGATATGAACTAAAGATTCTGCTAGCAAGTGCAAAAGTGCAAGTGCAGAATTGGGTTCAGCAAGACACCGAACACAGGGAGTTCGATAAGTACGTAACCAAAGAGTTACATATTTGTACTACCTAGCACAAAAGGCTCAGCAAGGCACGGAACTAAGGAAGGTTTACTACGTGCAGTAGAGTTTAGGGTAACTTAAGAGCAACAAC
Source organism: Lithobius niger (assembly GCA_023313725.1). Lineage (NCBI taxonomy): Eukaryota > Metazoa > Arthropoda > Chilopoda > Lithobiomorpha > Lithobiidae > Lithobius > Lithobius niger. The sequence continues at coordinate 19,352 of JAHWFP010087357.1, forward strand.
TCAGCTATACCATGCACAGAATTAGGCTTAGGAAGTCCCAAAAACTTAAACTCTATGAGCAGTACAGTTCAAGTTCAATAAGGTATAACCAGAGAGTAGCAGCTCTGCTGACATTCACAGAACCAAAGAATGTTAACTACAACCAAGGGCCAGAACCAAGGGACGCTAGCTAGTAGGGATGTACGGAACCGGGTTAGAACAATGGGATGCTAGCTAAAAGGAATGCACAAAACGAGGGGCCAGAACCAAGGGATGCTAGCTAGAAAGGATGACAGAACCAAGAGCCATCAGCACCAAGCAGTGCTAACTAGAAGGGATGCACAGAACCAAGGACTGGAATCAAGAGGTGCTACCTGGAAGGAGTGCACAGAACCAAGGGCTTGAACCAAGGGATGCTACCTAGCAGGGATTCACAGAACCAAGGGACGGAACCATGGGATGCTAACTAGAAGTAGTGCAGAAAACTAAGGGCTGGAATGAAGGGATGCTAGCTAGAAGGGATACACAGAACCATGAGTCGGAACCAAGGGATGCAATCTAGAAGGGATGCACAGGACCAAGAGCTGCAACCAAGGGATGCTAACCAAGGAAGCTTTACTACGTATAGTAGAGTTTAGGTTCAGTAAGATATGTAACCAAGAGCAACAGCTCAGCTATACCACGCACAGAATTAAGCCTAGTAAGTCCCAAAAACTTCAAATCTATGAGCAGTAGAGTTCAAGTTCAATAAAATATAACCAAAGAGTAGCAGCTCCGCTGACATGAACAGAACCAAAGGATATTAACTAGAAGGGATGTGCAGAACCAAGGCCCATATATGCTAGCTAGTAGCGATGCACATTACACGGAACCAAGGGTCGGAACCAAGGGATGCTAGCTAGAAGAGCACTGAACGAGGGGCCAGAACCAAGAGATGATATTTAGAAGGTATGAACAGAACTAAGAGCCGGAACCAAGGTATGCTATCTAGCAGGGATGCACAGAACCAAAGGCTAGAACCAAGGGATGCTAGCTAGATGGCATTCACAGAACCAAGGGATGCTTGCTAGAAGGGTTGCGCACAACCAAGGGATGCTAGCTAGAAGCCGCACAGAGCCAAGGGCTGGAACCGAGGGATCCTAACTAGAAGAAATGAATAAAAATTCGTGCAACGTATGAACAAGAGAACACGAAATGAAATGGATGCTAACTGTTGCCAGACCTCTAAAAAACGTGAGGGCTGTTTACGGAAAAGTTGCTATAAACTCACCGCCTTATATGGGTTGTCAAAAAAATTAATTCCATTCAGCCTATGATCCCAGCCTGAGTTAGTCCATATTTCGATAACAGTTACTAGAATATTTCTCCAGTATTATTCCTTAGTGCTAACTTAAGTCACATCTCGTCCCTAGATCACTGTTCACATTCCAATATTCATTAGTAGCCATTAGTCGGATATCTTGTTGTTGGGCAGACGAGCCATGTAAAGATCCAATACCTGAAACATAAGCCATATTACCAGTGTCCGACTGTGTTTGTCTTTATTTTCACGTCACCACCTGTCAGTTATTCACTATCATCCATGTCATAGTCGCTACTTCCAGCCCAGTAACCCTCGAATTAGTGAATCACTCACTCAGGAATTAAGAATTAGGAATTCAAGCTGTGGTAAATATGCTTGATATCACAGCTTGTATCTCACTATTTTATATCATAGTTTACAGCATGCTGCTTGATATCTCATTGCTTGATGTCACGGTTTAAATCATGCTGCTTGATATCACAGCATCTTTTGAGTTCATTCGATTACAGTGTGTGTCTGGAGAACGGCAAGGAAGCATACTGGCTCTCATGCAGGAAGCTTATTTTGTTGGAATGAATTATTTTTTGAACATTATACCGTTTCACTATGAAGATATGGTGTCATATGGATATAAAAAATCAAGGGAATAAACTGGGTGAATGTTGAACTTTTGTCTAATCATTGTGCCATTGCTGGAAACTTCCATAGGTCACGTTAGGCCTAATGCCAATTAGTCATAAAATTTATAAACATATCACAGTAAGTTTTCTGAATTAAGTAGTGGAGTGACAAGATAAACTTAATTTCAAATCACTAAATTAATAATGTCAAGCAGCAATTTAGTTATTTAAAATTAAGTTTATCTTGTGAATTCACTACTCAAGTCAGAAAACATACTGTCATAATTTATCTTCAATAAATTTTGTAAACTGCTGAAGTAAAATGGTAGTTTCTCATAGTACCCTGGCTGGCATCGAATAGTTGATGAAGTAGGATGATAAATCTTTTTTATCCGTTTAGTTCTCAGAACTGTCGAAGTAAAATTTTTTTTTAAATTTGCTAGGTTATTTATATTTCGAGTTTTACAGGAATTTGTAAAACAGCATGCCATTACGGGTAATCAACCACTAGTAGAGAGAGAAATGGGAAATGCCCACGCAGTAAAAATGCGTGCGTCTTTATTTTTACTGACATTAAGCGAAATCACCGTTGTTGGGTGAAGGGGAAAGTTTCATTTCCCTTGTTGGCCGAAGAAGCCATTCGGAATCGAGTAACAATGCTTCTGCGAGATAACAATGGCGAAGTACGTCAGTAACAACAATACTGTGGATCGGTACTTGGATCGTGATTTAAAGAATGACCTTGCGCGAGGCTTAAACAGGCATTAAAACGGAAAATAACCGTAAACCTCATGCAATCTTAAGTAATTACCTACTGCCTCGTGCATTGTTTAAGATTGCTCTCGGTTTTCGGTCCTTATCCTTTACAGAATCCACTCATTAATATTTACGGCTTTATGTACTATATAAACTTATAATTTAGATCAATATGTTTTCTTTGCATGTGCTCCAATGGTCTTTTTAATAAAGCAATGGTAGCTTGCCTATCCTAATGCAGCATTGCTGGTATGTTCATTTTGAACCAAGGTAATTCATCACACAAGTTGAAGTCCTTCTTCTGGATATTGCCTTGGGCTACAGGTCTTGCTAGGTATCGTGCTGGGTTTCCTTTCTAATCCTGCTTAACCACATATACCTATTTTGAAACGAAGCCCTTCTTGCGTGGGTTTGTCATTTTGATAGAAACTATTTGCTCTTTTAAAAATCCTTATTTGTTCAGTAATGGCTGCCTTAAATTGCTCAGCTTGAGGCGCTTGTATCGCTTTTGCATAATTAGAAGGTACATGCACTTCTGTGCAAAATGCTTCTACGTGAAATACTTGCTCAGAGGTGCCACCATATACGTCGTCCTCACTTTACGGACCTGGTTTCTGTTTCTCCAGATGTGCCACTATGTGTTGGACTTTCTCCTAAAACTTGCATATCCTGTACTTCTTCACCTTGAGACAATTTCTGGAAGGGTCTCGGTACCATCCCCCTACATTTACATTCGATTATTGGTACTGAAGTCAAATTTCTTCATTTCGAATGGATTTTATTTTGCAGTACAGTACCTTCCAACTTCTATGAAGGAATGTTGACGTGAACACAGACACCCATTGTAACTGTAATATATGTCAGCTCTTCCTACTTTAACCTCGGGCTGACAAACTATATCTTTCCCATCCTGGGAAGGGTTTATTATGGTTTTAGCGATTGGTTCTTTCTCTTCTTCGGACACTGGTTCTTCTCTGGCCAAGCTATCTCTGGCTCTTTGTTGCTCATTCTCACGTTAAGGTCTCCTGCTAATAGGTAACACCACAGAAGTATCTTCTAGTGTGAATTCAGTGTATTCAATTTTCTTCACATTTGTTAATTTCTCAGCCACTGTCATATTCTTGTCAAATTGGATACATTGTGACTCCCTAATCTTGTTACCTTCGTCAGGACATCAAATGCTGTACCCTCTTGTATGAAGGTGTATCCTGTCATGATACCTAATATGGCTCTTGGTTGTAGTTTCATGTGTAGGTGTCGTTCTTCATTGATAAAACATAACGAGCCGATCTTTCTTAAATAGATGACACTTGGTTGTCAACCAAAATACAGAGGTTTATACTGGAATTGACAACCTAGTTTTTCAAATGGGGTGCTGTGATGACAAGTACTACCAACCGATCACCATATAGATTGGCAGAATTAACACTGTTTGGACCGAATCTAGCACTGTACAGTTAAGGTTTTAGTCCACACTGTCCGTATCAGTGCTATGTGTACATTCGACCCCATTCTCAGCCTTCGTAACTCTTCCTGAAAATCGTTACTGCAAAATTCTTTGTCACCCAATTTCACTATCTCAGTCCTCTCCTAACAATGAAACACGACGGGATTGCAACAATGGTTTAGGACTAAGATGTAAAAAGGAGATGTGATATCACGCCTGCTCTTGGATATCATGCCTGCTTATAAATTAAAGAACTTGCTCCAAATGTTAAAAAAGAAATTACTGCCTCGATTGAAATTATGAAGAACACCGTAAAGAGCTTGTTTTGATTAAGCAAGGAAAAATGCTTTTGTTTTATTATTTATCTTTTCTTGTGGCATGAAAACACTATGACACTGAACTGTAAAGGTTATTTACGATTTAAAATTATAAACGACGATACAGCCTTGATTAAAATTTAGAACAAATTCTGTTTTCCTCGTCAGTCCAATCAGTGCTAACATTTGTTGGTGGATAGCTCTTACCCTACTCGCATCCCGCTGTCTGCTCCGTCTGTCATGGTTTTCATTATTTTTTTATTTATTTGTTAAATGTGAAGCTTTTGCGTATACGTTCACTTTTCTTTATCACTAATCAAGCCCATTTGGCTCTCCTTCCTATAATTTTACGTTTATTGTCTTACTACATCACTGATCAAGATTCCAAAACCATTCGTAATCGCACTACGACGAATAGGCCTAACCCAGTTAGTCAACAATGGTTCTCTGCTTTTATTTCTGGATTGTTACTCAATTCCGAATTGCCCCCATCACTGTTCATACTGTGGAAATTCAACGCCGAATAGTCCCTTCAAGCAACTTCTCCTAAAAAAAATTTAAGAGAAGTTGTGTGAAGTGCCTGGTCATCGTTGAGTTTCCGCTGTATGAATGGTGATGGGGTACTTCAGAATCGAGTTACAATCAATAAACACGCGAACAGAACCCTTCGACAAACAAGGAATAACGATACTGTCAACAATGACGTCTTTGTCGCGTTGTCAGCCTTTCTGAGCAAGACAGTACCTCAGCACGATTCATTCTTTATTGTGTGCGTGCTATTCCATTGTTGTCGTCCTGAGGTCGTGAAATTGGGTGATAAATTGGTTAAATTGTTCTATCTCACTCATCGGAAAGTGGCCGATAACTTATGCATACCATTGTCTGTTCTTAATCGTCAGACCTTTCTTCCTGTTTCCCTTTCAGCTTATGATAGAAAAATCTGGAGTTTATCTAAAGCTTCGTCCTTCGTCTTCATCACATATAGAAAATATTTTCTGATACATGATACAAAATATTGAGCTCCTATGTCTGATGTAACCGGTGCTGGACTTCCGAACATCTCCATGGACTAAATTCAAGTGTGTTGTGGCACTAATCTGGGTACTCACATTACATCCATCAACTAGCGGTCCCAGCACAGCATTCACTCTAGTAGGACGCATTGTTTTCCACTGTCCCGTTTTTTTTTGTCGCTCTAGTGTTTGTTGCAGTTGGCGACCCAAAGTTTGATTGCTCAGAGTTTTCCGTCAACAACACATGTCGTAATATTTAGTTTTCGACTGAGTGTTACTACTTATCAATATTACCATTCACATTGCCGGCTGCTCACACTTTTTCATTGCTGCCGTATGCAAAGAATAAACATGCATCCCTTTTTATCACTGATGCCGTGTAAAGAATGAACATCCGCGTCCTATCGCACTAATATCCTACTTTTGGATTGGTTATCACACTGACTGCTTTCTTCACCTATTTCAAGGGCAAGCAAAATAGCCTATGGTTCAGTGCAAGCTACATATATAGACGGAGGAGCAGTTATACCCGGCTTTGCCCGGGGTTTTGTTTTGCGCAGGGTTTTGTTTCATTGTATGTGTCCCGTTTGAAGGGTAATTTTACCTATTCACTGTAACGGGTAATTTTTCTTTCTGTAATCTTGGAAGAAAAACATGTCTACATAACTGGTTTGGGTAGACTTCCCCAGTTGATAGTCTTCACACATCGGTGTGTCTTTGGACGAGGATGCTATCCCTCATGACAGTTATGTTGATGTGACCTAATTTCTCATGAGAGTTTCACTTTTTCTTACTGCTGAACTGTTGTCTGCTATGTTCCGAGGTGCATTCTGAACTGGGTGGTCCTCTGTTTCAGCGTGTACTACCAACACAGATGGCACTATTCCCATGGGCTTTTGTTGGTTACCGTCTTTCCTATTCCCAATATAGTCTTTTTTTTTACTAATATCTGTCCTTGAGTGACAATGAAGTGTCAATCCATAGGAGCCTGGAAGTAACAATTTGCTATCCGGGTTATCGATAACTAGACCACTTTTATCAGAGGAGATTTGATGACCCTTCAGAAAAATTTTTAGCCGAGATACGAGGTTCGACCTCATATATGGGACAAACATACCTCTAGTAGCGTCACAATGGTGTCTTTGTCTCTACAATTACATTCAAGATGCACTTCACCAATGCCGCAAATTGCGGATGTCCTTTCGGCTAAAGCATCTCTACGAATGTTGACTTTTGTACTTGGTTAACCATTCACTTTTGGTGCAAGAATGGTATGTCAAAAATGGTGTGTCGAAAGTCCATTCAATTTTCGTAGCAGAAGTTACTAGGGTTTCTGTCACTAAGGATTAAGCATCAACGGGTCATCTTCCTCTCGGATATTTATTATCAGCTTGATGTCTAGTACCGTGACCCATCTTCCCACTGGGCAATCCCTGGCCTAATGGCCACCTTCTCCACCTAAATAACATGAAAAATCATTCTTTGCTTCAGTGGTACAATGAGGGCTTTTTGTATTTTGTCGTTGCTAGAATCACCTTGTCCTCGAGATCAGTATCAGTATTTTGATTATGTGTTCATCTTCCTTGACTCAATGATGTATTCACTTCAGTGACTTCCTTAGAGCCCATCTGACTTGTCGGGTCATGTCGTTAGTATTCATTTAAATACTTGGGTGTGAAGTCATGATCCTCAAGGGCGTAAAGACATTCCACAACAGAATCCCATCCGGAAAGCAAACCACCTACCATTTCATGTGCATAGTCTTCAGCAGGTATCATTTTACCCACATCTGACAAATCGGTGATCGAGTTTTGATCTCTTGCTAGATATCTGATCTCTGCATGTTCCTTTTTTAGAAGTATGAATACCCTATTTAAATTTCCAATCCAGGCTCTTGACTTTGGTTCGAATATGGCCGCCAATGAATCCCTAGCTTCTTTAGCTATGGTAGTAGTTCTGATGAATGTTTTCAAATATGCTTCTAATTCTAGGGATATTATTAATGCTGGGACACATTATTGACGAAAATTGAATTGACGTGTTATTGTAGGATGTTTCTCTTCATCTTGTGCCGTAGGTACAACCTGGATTCGAGTTGTTGACAAATCCATGTAAGCCCGCTCGAGTAAAAACATATGCATAGCAATATTTCCACGATATACAATTTCTGTCATTAAGTTTAAGAAATCTTAATGTAAAGCCACCGCTCTGGTGGAGTATCCATCATAATGTGAAATAATTCGATATATACTTGACACTCTTTTGTAATACATCATAGTACTTAATACACTGCCGGCTATACCACATTCCACACTTTTTGCTCAATACATTCCAACACTATACCCTCTATAACATTAAGTCTTGTGTTATAATTTTAGTAATATGAGTTACTAATGCTTTACCATATATTCAACACTTCTGGGGTTTCTTAGCTATAGTTAGTGGTTATAATGTAGCATACTCAAATTAAACCTAGGTGTGACATATTCCATTCTTCATGGACTGACCAGTATATCTACTAGTCAATTTTTGTCGTTATGCGAAAGTAACCAAATACGTGGCCACAATTTTAAACCGCAATTAATCCCATAAAGACGGACTGTCGAAAATATTTTATCTCAAACTGTGTTGTGAAACCTTGGAACTTATTCCCGGCTGATGTCGCCAAAGCACCAACACTTGCTACTTTTAAGAATAAGTTGAAAGGTATTGATTTAAGTAAATGTACGAAATATCTGTGTTAATATGAGAATGGCCTAAGCCAGCTTTTGTTATGTTTAATTAATGTAGTTGTTATCCATTGATTGTTAGGCAGGGCATTACTGGATATTGACTGTCCCTTCCCTGACTTATTGTGTTTATATTCGCAATTAATGACTCATTCATTCATTTAAACCCATCTGGGGCTTTACCATACAAAAGAGAGGGTTGTAGGGTTTCTTTTCTACTCGTTGTGGTTATCATATGATATGTGGTGCTTTATAAAATACGTAGAGGTTGTGTACGCAGAGGTTATCATACGGTGTAGCTACGCATATAGTTCATTCTCACACATAACCAATTGTGGGGTTTTTCTGCTATGCATGCGGGATTTCGTCAAATTTATAGTTTGTCTTTTTTATGTCGCTACTGTACTTTAATCCACCCTTAGATATCTAGACACACGCTAGTGTGTCGCGCCAAGTTAAGCAACAATCATCACAACAAATATCACATCAATTCTATTGTCGAGGTTGTAAACCATTGTAGCGCGACCGCCATAGCGCAGTGTCTTATATCCTGAAGCATAGTTGGGCACATTTAAGGTACTTGAGGAAAAATAATAATGCGGTACAAAAGCTTAAATTGTGTTCAAATCAAGAGCAATGATTCACCTGACAAAAATTAACTCATGTAGGAATGCCAGCTAAGCTGCTTTAAATGCAAAATCTGACCCTCAATAACGTTGAAAATGAACGTTATTGAGCTAGCTAATTCTAGTCCGCTCATTCCCATGTTAATTTCCATAGGATGATTATTCATCGATACCGAGATAACCGGAAACTACCAGCTATGAAATTGGACAAATGACTGGAGTACGATACGAACTGCGTACCTTTTATGGTTTTGCGCCCAGGGGTGCAACGAGGATGGCATGGGATGGCGCGTAAGTACGAAAATATTGTTATAACCATTGTTAGTATTGTCGGCATCGTCTCTCATTGGACGGCCAAAGTTCGGACAATGACAACGTGTATACTGACGTGCGTGCCTAGACACACGCTAGTGTAGCACGATAAATCTAAACAACGTTGCAAAGAAATTGTATTCACGTCCAATTCACCAAGTGTAAAAACAAAGCAAAATAAACAAAGCCAAAAACTGGTGAAGAGCCAACTAGTTGAGAGTGTTTCGGCCCTTCCAAGTTGTCGACGCGCCATTAAGCCTCAATTCCCCCCCCCCCCCTTCAAAGGAGTGATATAAACACGCCAAAACTAACGAAATAAAACAAATTACAACAAAATTAAAACCAAACCAAAAACCCATAAAGAGGTGACTAAGTTGAGAATGGTTCGGCCTATAGGCAAAAGGTAGTAGCAAATTGTTGAAAACCAATGTATTGTTCACGTGCCATTTTATTACACATCTGCACGGTAGTGGAGATGAGTCTAATACACAATTTTAAAAAAAGAACTGATATCATATCAAAAACCAAAACTGGTAAAAGGGGCCGCTAAGTCCCGAATGGTTCGGCCCTTCAAAGGAGTGATATCAATACCAATATTGATATCAATACCAATATTGATATCTGCCTATCGTTGTTATAAATTCAAAGCAGCACGTGTGCTTCTATTTTGACAATCTTTGTTTTCGGAATGGTAGATTTCGTCAAAAGGCATGTATTTTTCTGTCGGCAATTTTTCACTTACTCCATAATTACATATAACTAAGACGATAACGTTACCCATTTCAGTGATATGCGTAACATTACTATTGTTATGAAATGAATACTTGCACCGCATTCAACGTTTATTAGTTACCTTCCTTCAAAAACATAGTTTCGCACAAATAGAGACAAAGAAGCTGAAGAGCAGATGATGTTTCTTCTTTAAAGGCTAGTAGAATCATCAGTTCCCTCAGCTGCAATTAATTTTCCTAAAATTGTTGCTTACGGTAGATAAATAAGTAATTATTATAACCGTTTGAGTTTCTGTTGGGTTGATGTCGCTATTAATTGCTTGCCTCTTTCAGATGTCCCTTGTCAAAGAAGGACAATATCCATCTGCTTAACGAGAAACATAACGACAATTTCTTCAGTGAAATACTCCAGGCTGCGAAAAGCAGATGCTGCGTATAATTTTGGGGTTGAGGTTTGTTAATGTTGAGATCGCCTACATCACGTAATATGACTAAATTAATGATCAACTTATCGTGGTAATTAACAGGATCAGAAATTATATTTCATTAACCAAAGAATGATCACAGAGAGGTATTGTTGTAAACAGGTAATAACCAGTAGTGCAAAATCAAAAGCTACCAGCTTGCATGTAATAAACGACGTGTTATAACATAGCATAATAGCTACTGTGTGTTTAGCCTACACAATCGTCATTTTAGACTCAACTATGTGTCAAGCGAGAAAACACGGCTGTATTGAGTTATGACAGCATTCATAATTATACCTCCTTGTTATTTTTTGTAACCACAGCGAGCTACGTTTTCTGACTTTGACTAAATAAACACAATAAGAGAACATGGTTTTGATCTTCTAGTGAAACCAGTGTCGCAGGGAAGGGGGGAAAGAGGGCCCGAAACCAAATTTATCTTGATTAAGAAAAACTAACAAAATTTAGTCCTGCGTTTTTACAAACTTAAAGTAAAAAATGGTACAAGCCGCAAAGAGTAGTGTGTTGAGGTTGGATAGCCAAAAATGTACAAAAATAAACAACAAAATTGTGACATTTCGGGACTTACTTAGTTTTGTTTTCAGTTTACAGGATGTTGTCTAATTTTATTCGTGCTATCAATGTACTTTGAATGTGTTTTATTGTTGGAGTAAAAGTTTAGGATAGATGTCCCTCTTTTTGCTTGATAACAGCGTAGGATAGGAAGGTCTGAAACACCGCAATTTTGTGTTTTGCTTGTGCACTTCTCTGATTGTCCTACTTCGCCATATTTTTTTACAAACGTGTCATTAAGGCTAAATAAATTCGTCCAAAATATGTAGAAAAAATTACTCTCCAAAAACCGGATTTTGCAGTGACGTAACGAAAAATGCTTCCACTTCTACCCACTGGGGAGCTACCAGTGCTCCCCTAAACTCCCAAGCTGACTTTGCTCGTCCCTTTCGAAATATTTTCTTGGTTGTGCCACTGAAGAAACCGAGGGCTGATCGAGGATGGTGCGAGAATTGTACGAATACACCTTAAATACAAATTTGTTTATTTTCTTGAGATTTTAACTCCTTCTAACATAATTTTATTAAGGAATGGACCCGCCAAGTTTCCAAAAAGGATCGGCCTTTGAAGGTAGTGATATCGTTCAACAGGGAAAGGCCGCCAAGGTTAATCCTTTTAGCCAACTTAATCGCACCGAATAATACTTTGGACGTTAAATGAAAACTTGAAGATTTCTACTGCGTGTAGCCATCTTCTATCATCATTTAACTTTCGAACTATTAGTCAGTGCGATTAACTCGGCTAATAGGATTAACCTTGGCGGCCATTCCCTGTTGAATTATATCACTACCTTCAGAGGCCGACCCTTTTTGGAAACTTGGCGGGTATTTACACAGTTTTGGTTTTTGGTGGAGTTTATTAAGGAAAGAAAGGAGAAAGCACTTGGTATCCTCACATTGTATGTTAACGTAGAATATTCGATCCCAGTAGGTGTAATACGGCGAGCAGCAGTAAACAACCTGCAATATAGGAGACATTTTATGTTTGAACCTTGTTCAAGTGCTGCCTTGTTCAGTCTAGCAAACAGCAGTTAACAACCTGCAATGTAAAAACAAATTTTAATGTTTTAACCTTGTACTAATGTTCCTTTGCTCAGGCTGGCGAACAGCAGTTCACAACCTGCAGTGCAGGAAACAATTTAATGTTTTTAACTGGTATAGAAGTTAGCTATTAAGAGGGGGGGGGGGAGGTGAGGCTTAATGGCGCGTCGACAGCTTG
>JAHWFP010087360.1:0-18357 GCA_023313725.1 Lithobius niger
TGGCTCGTTTTCTGCCTGCCTTTCCTTACACAATGACTGGGGCGAAATGGCAGACAATCAGAAATGTTGGGTATACCCTGTGAAATCAGCGCGACCTCTACCCTTATTATTTCTCATAGATTCGGCATGATATTTCAAGACATCATTTTACTCTGTGTATGATTTTTCTTGCGATGAATCTGCTTGCTAAATAGGTGATAGGCGTTGCAGCATTATTAGTTTCTAGCTGCATGGTTGAAGACTGTCTTTAGCTGGTTAGCCGGTGTGGACTCCAGTTCTGCAATCGAATGGATGCCGTCAGGAATTCTCACGGTTGGGTTGGGCGGGGGAGGTTTCCTTGTTGCTCTTTGTTTTTTTTTCTAAGAGAGAATGTTGGGATATGTAAACAGAAGGTGGTCAGTCTTAAAAAAGCAAATGAAACTGACATAAAAGGTATATCCCCTTCCTGCCCACTTTCACTACAGTGATTAAACTTATTATTAATTCACTAGAAAACTTCCATCTATAGAAAAAAAAAACAGGTCATACGGAATAAAAGAATGGATATGACGTTTCTTCCCCCCCAACATGTACGTTAACAGAACCAGAATAAAACAACGAAGAATGGTTTAAGTACTTCCATCCATGCCATCTCCAAAGCCACGTTGACAACGTCCATGTTTGGGGACGAAATATCACGTAGTCGGCATTCATTTTCTATGGCAACGGCCAACTTTTTTAATTAAAAGAGTGAGTTTTTTTATAGTGCATTTCGTGTATCAAGCACACAACGACCAAATAAGCTTGCTCATTCTCCAGTTCACGAGGTTGTGGCAAACACGAAAAGTACATATGTGTGTCATCAAGGAGTGTGTCCTGATGTGCCCCGCTTCTTTCTGTAAGGCCAACTCCCCTGCTTCACCGTACCCATCACACCACCTCCATCATCCCCACCACCGTTCAAAAGAAATGTCAAACGACAGGATCATTGCTAACCTTTGATTCAACCCTTTTTGCGACTTTCCTATTGCTTCTTCTTGTTATTTCCCTCGTCTTTCCTAACCTCCCTCCCCTTTCCTTTTTTCGTATAGCTGTCAGTAGTCATCCTTTGATTTCGTTCCCATTCACGCTGGTCCTTTCCTCTTTGTACTTCAGATCCTTCTCCCTTTTTTAAATGTAGGCCGTAAAAAATATCTCAGTAGGGGGCCGGTCTATAGTCAATCGAGAGGAGAGGATTAAAAGACGTCATAGGATTTTCCAGGTCCTCAGTACATTGACAGATTTATGAACATGAAATGTTGGGTTTCAGGCAAAATATTTGAATAACTTGAGTAATTTTGCATGTGCAGAAACGCTTATTTGCATCTTTTGTAGACATACTGTTATCTAGTACTTCATTAACCTGTTCGGATTACGTGTTTGTAATCCTACTACTTCGGACCTGAGGTGCTACGAACATCAGGAATACGCCAAACGAAATATAACTATTTTATGCTCCTAACAGGCTATTTCCACCGTTTTAACTTAATTTTTGACCCTCAAATAGGAAAAAAATGTTAGTTTAAGTGAGAACGTTTGACTGTTCAGGGAAATTAGCCAGAAACAACTAACTCTTTGACACCTATGACAGCGTTAAACATGAGTATTCTATTGTTTTGTAGTTAGTAAACTACTACCAAATAAATAAAGCTAGGTCTAATGACTAACGGGTGTATTACTGATTTTACTTGATCAATTGATTTTATTCAGGAGCAAAACCAGTCTGGGTCACGCACCACAACAACTGAGTAACAACTTAGAACAACAACTAAGTAAATCCACCAGGTAATGCAAAATAGTCCAATACTGCCCTTAAATTCTTATTATTATATGTGACTACGTGTGGAACTGCACCCAGCAGATCCTGCAACGACACATTAGCAACGGACTTGGTAAGCCGATCATTATGCAATGCAGTAAACATGACACACTCCAGAAGAAAATGTTCCACTGACTAACTCTCAGCACAACGGAAACAACGTGGAAAACCTCGTCATCCAGAAGCGCCAAGAAGCCATTTAGTGAAGATTCACCAAAGCAGAATTACGAGAGCAAGGAAGTCGCTGTCTTAGGCATAAAATTTAATTCCTTTGTATTGGTGATAGATGGGTGTCAGTTCAATGCATGTCTGTCTGTACTGCCCAAAATCAAGCTTCTTCCCACTGACCGCCCTATGTTGCAAAGAACAACATTAAGGTTGCCGGGCCCAAAGTCACATTCACACAAGAAGAAAAGGAAGACATGTACCGTGATAGATCATCAGCCGATAAAGTACCCGTCACGTTGGAGTGACCAATGGGACCTAGCTAAGAGTGACCAGTTTGCCAGAGCAGACAGCAACGTACAATTTGACTCCAATATTAATCACGAACTGGAGAACGGAGACTAGACTATAATGCTTAGAATGAAGGAACCGAAACGCTGATTACGAATCTATGTTAATTGTGACAACATTCCTTTCTACAGCCAATCCATGGTCTAAGGCTAAGGCAAAATTGGCTATTTATGCCATCATCACATATCGTACACATGATGGACCATGGGTAAACTTAAGTTTAAGAGCAGAATTCCACTAGCTAATGACCTAGCTGTCGAGGTGTCACTAAACCTCAAGCCCCACTTCCCTCTCCTACCCCCACATCACTGCAGCCAGACGGGATATGGAGGCATCACAAAATAGTGCCGGCCCACCAGCATCATTGTGACTCGCAAAAGCAAATTGGAGACACAAGAAGAGATAGACACTAAAGAAGTGGCCTCTGCCAGTAGCCAAGGAGCAAGTGGAGAGGAAGGGAGCTCACCTTGAGCGCGATGATCCACGACTTCTTGGCTACAGCAACTACCTCACCAGTCGTACTCAGGAAAAGACCAACTTGTCTGATAATGAAGTAGTAATCTAAAACTTTAAAAACTCAATCATCGCTTGCTTGGCTGCAATTTCTTAATTACATACGAGATAACTGCCATTATCTGGCATTTCTCCCAAAAAGTTCCAGTCACCAGCAAGGTAATTGCAGGAGTTCCGGATATCGGTCGCTTTTCGGTGGAGGTTGAATGGATCCTCGATCTTCGGGGCACGAATTTTATCGTCTCTGACGATTCCATGAGTGACCTGGAGCCCTTGGTGACATACAACCCTCGGAACCCTTGACACTTCAAAGCCAAGGTCTGCTTTCCTGCTTGCCCACAATGTAAAGGTTGTCTGGCTGTTGCTGGCCGAGCAACAGTTGAGGTTTTAATGGTGACAGGACCAACCCAATGATTTGAGGCCAAGCCTCCATAAGAACAATAACTTTTTGTAAAAGGCAGACTGAATGTCGAGCAAAGAATGACCAACCAACCAAATCGCCACATCATCCACAAACGGCGCAATGTCGCAATGTGAAGTTACCCATTGCAACAGGTCACCTAGAAGGACAACAAATAAAATAGGGTTTAAAAATTTGATCCCTGACACTGTCCAGACACTAGCTAAAACTGTCCAACCAAAATTCAAAGCCATAAGCTACCTTGATGGCTAAGAAAACTTGCGACAAAAAAATGGCATGGTTCCTAGGCTTCCCGAATCCCAGATTTCAACAAAAGAACAGCATCCTGAGTGTGTCGACCATGACACAAACCAAACTGTGATGGGTAAAGAAGATTCCGAACCTCAAGGAATCACGAAAGCTATTAACAAACATCTTCTTCAATAGTTTACCAACACGCAAAAGCAAATCGTTGATCCGGACTGTAACCCATCCCACTTCGTTTCCTTGTCCTGCCTTTGGTATTGAGATCAAAATAGCCTGTTTTGACGAAAAAGGGACTTGGCCACTGCTCTAAGCTTGGCATAAAATTCCCCGGAGATCAGTCGTTTTGTCCATGGTGATGCCACGAGTGTTCCGAAGGGTAACGTCGTCCAAACCTGAAGAACTCTCCTTGCACTTGTCCAATGCCACCAATAACTTTCCAATCACAAAGGGCTCCTCCAGCCAACAGTAGGCAAGACTCTGCCTACAAGTCGATGATGGTGACACCCCTCCATAAACCCAAACAAAGTTATTATTTAGTGTATTCACCATGGGAAAACACTGACTGCAAGCCAGAGACACCGGATGGTGCTGCCCTTCTGGGGGAAGAGAAATCAAGACCAAGCGGAAACCACTGCTGTGGACCGAGTAAGCTTTTTACTAAGCCGTTTCCACATTGACCTCTTTACCACCAGCAAATTACATCTGGCCTCCATCACTGATTGCCTATCCAAAAGCCACCTGTGCCCCTTATTTGAACCGAACAAACCATATAGATGCCTTCCTTTGCTCAAAACCGTTTCCCTGCAACCGTCGTGCAACCAAATAAATATTTCTGCAATATTTCTTCTTCTGGAGGTGCGATGCAGCTGAGCACACCAAGCTTTAGTAGCCACCGCCTTCCAGTGCACTTGATGACAGGGAATTCCCGCTGACGCATGGAGAACTCTTCTGCCAAAGAAACCACAAAGAGGAAACCAACATGGGCACATGGCCTCTCTTTCTCTATGATCATCAGAAACAACTGTCATTAGCCAACCAAAGATACTCTTCGAGCAAAACGGTAAGTCAAAAACTGATTCTTAGACCACACCACCATGCCGATGAGAGAATATAGGAGATATACCAAAAAAAAATGTGACGATGCACCATGTGCAGCAACTAGAACAATCTTACGTACTAGTAGTCAGTACATTGGCATTTAAGACAATGTACTGACTAGTCTATTAGTACTAAGCTTGTTCGAGTTATTGCATTCGTTCTGCTACTAGTCAGTACAATGTGTGAGTACTGTGATATTTACGTCAATGTACTGACTACTAGTACGTAAATTCGACGGTGTGCCACGGACAGACATGAAACCCCACATGTACATCCAAAAACATGAATAATCTTCAGCCATGTAATTATTGGCCTTCATCACAATAAATGAGGTAAAAACACATAAAAATGCGAGTCCAGTCAAGGCCAATAATTATATGTCTGAAATTTATTCTTGTTTTTGGATGTAGCCTACTTGCACGGTTTCATGTCTGTCAGTGGCACAACTTCGAATTCATCAACCAGACCTACAAAATAATCATTTTTACTACTAGTGCATAAGCTTGTTCTAGTTGTTGCATTCGTACTGAATACTAGTCAGTACATTGCATCAGTACATTGATATTACGCACTAGTAGTCAATGTACTGACTAATAGTACGTAAGCTTGTACTAGGTATTCGTGAAGCAGGGCTCGACGTCAATGGACTGAATGAAGTGAACGATATACTAGTCGTGTAATTAGTTACTGATTCGTATACTCTTTGGTTTCATATTCACAATGAGGTTTATTTTCTTTTCTAAATTAATAAATGTTGTGAAATTCATAAGGAGAACTGTAAACTTCTGCGGCAAACACAAAACTAAGTAAAGCTAATTCACACGCCAAAACTGTAAATCGATCAAATGTTACCTATAAAAACTATGATAAAATGCATGACAAACCTGCGAGTTGACTAGGTTATTAATAATTTACAAACTAGAAGAGTGGGCCGGAGCTTGTAACCAAATTTGACAGTGGCAACCCGGACCACTACACTGTGACTGAGGTTGGCGCTAATGATCACGTTGTCGAAGTACCATTAAGCCTCAATTCCCCCCCCCCCCATTTGACCTTTTACACTTTAACACATAAAACTGAAGTGACGTACAATAAAATATTAAAATAAGTTTTGTCACACAAACATTTAATACAGTCTTATCGGAAACGTTACTGATACAGCAAAACTATTGTAATTCTAAAGGTTTCTGCACCGCCAAACCCTACATTTTTACGAAAAGATATAGATTTGGGGTTTGTTTAACATCTCTGTAATGTGTGGCAAAGTGGCAACTCGGACCAGTGCACTGAGACTGAGGTAGGCGCTAATGACCTAGCTGTCGGCGTGCCATGAACCCTCAATCCCTCCGATACCTCTTTTGGTGTCATAATGGGAGGATGGTTTGTTACTCATTATAAAGCCTATACTAAACATGTAAATCCCTATGCTATTCAAATATGTTGCTCTGGCAACAAAGTGATTATTAGTATTATTAATATTATTATTATTATAATCAAAAAATAACCACACCAACAAGGGAGAAAACAAGAAACAACAAGTTACCAAAATCTTCCTTAGACTTAATATTCACAAGGCTAAACAAAACTGAATGTAAATGCACTGTAATTGCAATAAAACCGGCTAACCATTATTATACAATACTGGAAATGTAGAAGAAAAAATTTTGAAAAAGAAAAACCTACTGAACAAAATCATATGGAGTATAAATTATTACACAAAACATAATCAAACAGCTTGCTAAAACTAATTGGGAAAATTTTAAGATACTAAATGATCCAAATGAAATTTATACAGAAATTGAAATAGTAATCACACAAATTTATACGGAGAATTATGTACCAAGGATAACAAACCAGAAATCAGGAAAAAAAATGAAAAATGAATGGATGACATATGAAATTGGAAAATTAATAAATGAAAAGTAACTTATGGAACTTTATTAAAAATCAGAAGAAAAAAATAATAACTATGGTATGACAGAAGACAACAAACGTTACAAACAACTTAAAAAGGAATTACAGAGGACAATCAAAACGACTAAGCAAAAATGTTAACTTTTTTTTTTTCTGCAAATGAACAAGATGGTAAAAAAGTTTGGAATAAAATTAACCAGTTGATAGGAAAAAGTGAAAATAAGAAAGAAAATATCGATGAACTCATTAAAAAGAACTTTAAAGGAAATTTAGAAATTATATGCAATAAATTTTCAGAACATTCTGAACTACAAGAACCAAACCTTAGGAAAAAATTCACAATTAACAAAAATAAAACAAAAAGCAAAGAAAAGACTACAAATAACAAAAATAAATCAATGGGAATAATAGAAACTAATAAACAAGAAAACATAACAATAATTAATCAAATTAAAATTAAAAATCAAATAGACATGAAGGTTTTCTAATGGAACATTTTGCTGAAATCAAAGAAAAAACTAGCGAATTCATGGTAATATTAATAAATAGTATTATAAAAACAGATATGGCCAGATAACAAATAAGAAACAAATAATAAGACCAATTTTCAAAAAAGGCTATGTGAACGATTTTAATAACTATAGACCTGTATCACTACTACCAGTACTCAATAAAATTGTTGAAAATTTTTTTATATCAAAATAGAAAATTTTCTTAATAAATATGACATACTAAATAAACAATAATTCGGTTACAGAAAAGGAATTCGAACAGCTGAAGCAATAGAGAATATAAATAATAATATTTACAGAGCACTAAATAAAGGAAAATATGTAGGTGCAATACTAATTGACCTAACCAAAGCATTTGATACTTTAAGTAAAAATATTATACTAGAAAAAATCTATAAACATGGGTTAAGAAGAAAAATATATAATATAATCAATAACTATATGACAGGACGACAAAATAGCGTTAAAATAGGAGGACAAAAAACAGTTGGAAAAAATGTAATTCGGCATCTCACAATGATCGGTCCTAGGACCTTTGCTCTTACTAATATATATCAACGATATAACAGCTCTACAAAGTAACACTATTGTAACATTATATGCTGATGAAATTTTTTTTCTTATCAATACATTCAGAAAATAGGAAAATGCTAACAAGAAGATTTTGATAATTTAAAGGTGTATTTACAAGAAAATGAGCGAATATTAAATGAAGAAAAAACTGTATATTTACCAATACACTCGTCACATATGAATGAGGAGACTGGTGAAATAACAATGTACAATAAAATATGTAAGACAAAAAATAAACAATGCAAATATAAAACTATTAAAAAAGTTAACAGAACCATATATTTGGGATTAGAATTAGAAAAAAAACTGGAAATTTTACGAACATATAAATAACATCATACTAAAAATCAGATGTATTATACAAACAATGTATAAGCTAAACGAAATACTTAATGAAATAACACACAAAAAAAAACAGTTTTTGATGCATTAATCATGTCAAACATCAAATATGGAATTACGGCACAAATAATGGCACATCTTGAGAATGTTACAAACAAGGCAATTAAATCATTATTTAGAAATAATAAACTAACACATAGTAAAGAGATATACAGGGTGGGGCAGAAAAGATGGAACACCCTTGCCAATCAAAGATGGTTAATGTTAGGATAATGAAACTTTGCATGATATGTAGGCGAACGGGGGGCCAACTAACCATGTGTCGATCACTGACCTTGACGCATATTTTCAAGGTCATCGTGATGCTAACTTTTTAACCATGCTTCGTAGAACCCTAGTGTAAATTAGAAACTTTCCTGCCTAACAGTTCTGTCAGGGTCTTTCGTACACAACGCATTGTTATTGATAGGTAATGGTGTTGGCAGCATACTTAATGGCATAATTCAATAACCGTGATCAGCTCTGAAACAAAATCAGAAATGTTAACATGAGGAATAGACAAGTTTAAGGTTATTATCTAGATGGCCACGGTGGCTAAATTATGCCAACTTGCATAATATGCTGTAGTTTGCAGCACCAATTTGTCTCTACGTGTAATGTAGCAGATTGTGTCGAGTCATCAGTATGTCACTTACTGTTTGTTTCCAAGCAGGCTTCACGTACTTTGAGGACCACTGACTTTATTTCACATTCGCTGTTTCGCAGGAAAGCCACTCGATCAGCACAAGAGAATGATGCTTGCAATTTCCGTAATTCCTAAACTAGCGTACCGAATTTCGTTCCGTTTTTTGCAATGGCCACACCGTGCCAATGTCCACAAGTTTCTAATTTACACTAGGGTTCTACGAAACATGGTTTAAAAGTTAGCATAACGATGACCTTGAAAATATGCGTCAAGGTCAGTGATCGACACATGGTCAGTTGGCCCCCCGTTCGCCTACATATCATACAAAGTGTCATTATCCTAACATTAACCATCTTTGATTGGCAAGGGTGTTCCATCCATCCTTTCTGCCCCACCCTGTATAAAAAAATTAAAATATTGAATTTACAGCAAACATTAACTTGGAGTGTAATAAAAAAGAATTATTTTAAAAACATGTATAAAGTTAAAACTAACACAAACTGTAAGAGGCAACAATAAAAGGCTAATTGAACCAAATGGAATAATTCGTATGGGAGACGTGAAATGAAATACCAAATACCTTAATCAATTTAAACTCTTAATCATAATGAAAGTGGACAAGAACATTAAAAAATGGATATTAGATCAATAATAAACTACCATATCTAATTTAAGATAACTAACTTAGTGTTTTAAATTTAATAGGAATTTATGAAAAATGTATGACTCATGATTATGATTTAACATGTACATAGCTGTAAATGTATTACTTGCTTGCACTCACAAGTTCTTTTGGAACTTCGTGCCTGTGCAACAACAACTTGTACAATAAAGCATTATTATTATTATTATTATGATTATTATGAATATACAAAAATGGTACTTTTTGCAGATGATATAGCAATTGTATCAATTCACTATAATAAAAGAATTATGGTAAAAAACTTACAAAGTGATCTAAATAAAATACAAAATTGGCTTTTAGAAAATGAATTATTTATTAATGAAGAAAAAACTGTTTGGATGGAGATAAAAACTGCTCATATGATTAATGAAAATAAAGAGAAGATTTTTTTGCATACTGAAAAATGTTTCATAAACCACACTGCAACAGATGTAACATTGTGTAACAAGACATGTATAGAAATTAAGAAAGTTAATTCTTTCAAATATCTTGGAATAAATTTAGATGATAGATGGAACTTTAATAATCACATAACTATACTAATAAAAAAATAAGAAGCATTTTACCAAAATTATATACTACATTAAAAGATATACTTAGTAAAAAGAATCTACTAACAATTTATTACGCATGGATTGATTCACACTTGAGATATGGGATTGAGGTTTATGGAAATTGCAATAAATATATGATGGATAAATTACAAAGTATACAAAATAAAGCAGTGAAAATACTTTTCAAAAAAATAAATTCGGAGGAAAAAACAAAGGAATTGCTTGTAAGGAATAAAATTTTAAACATAATGAGGTTAAAAAATTCGGTCATTATTAAAAAATATTTTTTCAAACAAAGCATTTTACAAAAGATGTTGAACACTAGGTCGTTAAATAGAAAGAATAAAAGAAAATTTACATTACCGAAAATTAGAAACGAATACGGCAAAAAAAATTCGTACTATTACATTGCAAATACATTTAATAACTTAGGCGTAGGTGCCCTTCGTGCATCTCCTTTTGTAAAATAGGTTTTGGCTTTTGTTTTCGTATTAATTTATTGTATTTGTATTAATCATCATTTTATGTGTCGCTATATATAGAATAGATTTGTGGTGTTGTTGCTGTAACATAAAATGAAATAAATTATATTATTACTACTATTATTTGACCGAAGTATGTGATGTAATAATTTTTTTACAAAATGTAGATGTTATTTTAGGTAACGTTCAACTCGGGGGCGGAGGATTAAGGTTTAATAGCGCGTTGACAGCAAGGTCATTAGTCACAACCTCAGTCTCAGTGCAGTGGTCCGGGTTACCACTGCACCACGCGTTACAGATGTGTTAAACAAACCCCTAATCTAGATCTTTTTGGAAGAAACGTTATTGTATGAACTACAGGTTCAGTATCCACCCAAAACCAAAACTGGTATAAGAGAAGCCGACAAGTTTCCAAAAAGGGTCGGCCTTTCAAAGTAGTAATATCATTCAACCAGGGAAAGGCCGCCAAGGTTAATCCTATTAGCCAGGCTAATCGCACCTACTAATAGTTCGAAGGTTAAATGAAAACTAGAACATTGCTATCTTCAAGTTTTCATTTAACGTCCAAAGTATTATTCGGTGCGATTAACTTGGCTAATAGGATTAACCTTGACGGCCTTTCCCTGGTGGAACGATATCACTACTTTGAAAGGCCGACTCTTTTGGGGAACTTGGCGGCTTCTCTTGTACCAGTTTTGATTTTGGGTGGATCTAGATCTTACTGGAAGAAACGTTATTGTATGAACTACAGTACCGATGACAAAGTATAATTACTAATGCTTGTAATGCAGTACCAATCATTACCAATTCTCATAATGCATACCAGTGATAAAGTATTATTACTAATGCTTACAATAACACAGACGTTTGTTGATGTCGATATTTATTCATTGATGTAAACTTTCTGGGAAGATTTTGTTTGCCCGAAAACGTGTGCAAACTATAGGATGCAAGTTGTTTGCGTTGGTTCGCGTAAAAAGACATTTTGTATGAATCCTTTGAAATCCTGAATGCAAGAGGGAACGTGTTGGATTGTTTACGTTTCTGTGTTCAGTTTTCAAGATGGTTTCCATATTTTAGTTGTCTTTGTACCTGCTGAGTGCACCATCTGGATTACGTGTTTTGTGGCAGAGAAGAAAATATGCATGGAAAGGCTTTCGTACTTGAGACATTTTTAAGCGAACAACCGTGTTAAAGAATGCAGAAGGAAGGCTCAATTTGAGCATGCTTTTAGAAAATTCGGGATGAAAGGGTTTTGTTTTGACAAAAGTAAGAAGAGAAGTCTGCATATTTCTCTAAGAACAACAGTGGTGTAGACGAAGCATTTGTTTTCTCAATTCAAAATAAATTTGGGTGCACAAAAAATGTCCTTTTAATAGAAACTAAATATGTCGATCTTGAATTACATGTTAAAGCAACACGAGATGATTTTTTTAATTCTTGTTAGGCATTTACGATAACTAACTTGGTAAATTTAAACGTATGGTGTTAAATTTTAGGATAAGTTTTGAGGGGACGGGGATTGACTTAATATAGCGTCGACAGCCAGGTTATTAGTGCCAACCTCAATCACAGTGTAGTGGGTGGTCACTGCGCCAAACATTACAGAGATGTTAAATAATACCCAAACCTAGGTCTTATTAAATCTTTTGAGGTTCGGAGGTTTTAAAATTTTTAAGTTCCATGGACTGGTGTAATTTACATCGAAACTAGAGTGTGTTTAAATTAGCCAACACAACAAAACGATAAAAATTGCAGAATTATTGTATAGTTTGTTAAAATTACAATTCACAATCAATGCAGATTACTACACTATAAGCCAAAGTGTCATAGCAAAACAGGACAGCGAAGAGCAAGCTTCAAAAATCGCCCACTAGATGTCGCTACACATGGCCGCTTGGGCAACTTAGAGGCAAATCGTATATGACATCATGCACGCAACGTAGGTTTCTTTTCCTCCTTTTGCTTATTGGATTCAGATTCCTTATTGGTTACGTTTCGTCCGCTGTTATACTTTCAGCAATGTTAAGATGGACGAAAGAAAGCTAAATGAAATTGACGAAATTTAAAAAAATTTAAAAATGACAAAACTAATTCAAAAAAACATGTATGTGAATTATCACTGTATTCAGTAAGGTGCTTACTGTAAAGTGGAACCACCCCATAACGGGCACTCGGTAAAAATTGCCAAAGCGAAAGATCTAAAACTCAAATATTCCTATCGTATTTCAATACGCGTTTGCGTTCTAATAAAATAATAACTTATTAAGTTGGGAGTGGGGGCAGCGGTCGGGGAACATCCGTGTGGTGGGCAGTACGTCTGTTAGCCCTGCTCTTCGCATTCTAATGCTATAATAACTAAACACATTGAAAGTTGGGGGTTAGCAGCCAGTCCGTCTGTTACCTCTATTAAATCCACGTCCACATAGAATAAACTATAAAGTTAATTTTGTTATTAACTCGAAAACCGAAACTAAACCAAGCATAAATTAAAACTAATTATTCCCAAATTTAACCTAAACTGCATAAAATCATTTCTCTCTTTACGAATTGCCCCAGTTTGGAACTCTCTTCCTGACAATATTGTCTCAGTCTCGTCACTCCGTACTTTTAGGAGACTGTTCAATGAACGGTATTTAAAAGCTCACCGGCACCGCCCCACATTTTATAATTAGACATTGTTCTTAGATTTTTGTAGTATTTATTTAGAGATTATTCTCTTCATCTTGACGATGTATTCATTAGTACTGATAGCTATAAATGTTACCATGTTTTAATTTATGGCAAGTCGTTGGTGGTCTACTGGATGACCCTCTCCAGACGGGGAAAGGGGGGATTGAGCCTTAATGGCGCGTCAACAGCAAGGTCATTAGCACCAACCTCAGTCACAGTGCAGTGGTCTGGGTTGCCACTGCGCCACACGTTACAGAGGTTTGCCATCCATTTTGCAATTTGAGGGCAAATAAAAATATTGTTGGCGGAGCGAGTGAGCAAAATGTTGCCTTATAACGGACACCAAATTGAAAATCGTTGGTTGGTTGGTTACACTTTTGTAGTCTGGGTGGAGCCAAAACCCAAGTGCCGATTGCTATGAAATTTGCCACATTCCTAGATAGCCCCCAAAATATTGCTGATCTCTAATTTGGCATAAATTGATCAATTATAATCCAGGAAATTACAATTTCTCGAATATATCGATGTAACACTCGCCATTGTAATTTTGGAATCCTGAATAGTTAAGGAATTCCGACGAAGCATGCACTGTGCTGCTGGTAATCAAGCGAACTTAAAAAAAAACCCCAATATAAATCATCGTAGCTTCCTTACAGCTAACAATCTATTTTGACATAACTCAACGAAATGGTAACATTTGATTATAGAGCATTAACCACTAGAGTAAGGCAAGCAAATGGATAAAAAAATAGGAGGATTCGTTAAAGACTCACATTCGTTTCATGTGAAAAAGAATGCTTGGAGGAATTCAGCCAACATGGCCACCAAAGTGGCGACGAAACAAATGTGATACATCAAATCACCACTGCAGGAGTAAACCGCTCATATAAAACGACAGTACACAGCAGACTACGTGTTTATATCGCAACACGGAACAATAATTTGGCTTCGTAACAATTTCAAGTTTCCTGGATTGCTATGGGAACTGCACTCTCCATCCCGTGTTGCAAGAATGAATAGGCTTAACCTCGAATGTAATAAGCCTAATTTATGCACTGTTGTCGCTTATGAAACTAAAACGGGAGATCACAATTAGACTTAAAATTATGCTTTAGAATTATTTAAATGCTGTCTTCACACCCAAGCTAACACCGTCTGACTTACAATTGTGATAATTCCAATTTGAAAAAAAAAATTAGCGTTCGCCGTTGCAATACGTACCAGAGGTGTGCACTTCAACATTGTCGTAGGAGCCAGCTAGGGAGCCGCGGATATTTTGAATATTTTGATTATTGTTAAGTACTATCATTACTGATGATTGTTTAGCTTGCAGTTAAATGCTTTATTGTGAATATTTTAAATCTAGGAAAGTTACTCTGCAATAAATATTAACAATGCAGGCATTGTTGACGGTGGCACCTTGTTTGCCAGCTTATAAATACGCCGGCTAACGTGGTATTTTACTACGGCAGTGATGGCGTAAAGAGGCTGCACACAACGAAACAGAAATTTAATGTGGGAGCAAACGAAAGCATCTTCAAATAATATCTAACGTAACCAACCTAAAATGAAAAAAAAAGCTAAAATGTAAAAAACACCAGCAAACACCTTCAGTTAAAATGTAGCCGAGTGAATATAGCCCCCAGCTTTTTAAGGGCCATTAGCAAGTATTGCAAATCCATTATAATGAGAAAATACAAATTTAAAATAAATGTCTCTCCGCTCCACCTGCAATAGGCCCACAGTCTGTTTCCTGGTATTATATTTAAAAAAAAAATGGGGTCTGTGTTGCGCATTAACTAAACCTAAAGCGTATTTTTTTTTTTTTTTTGGAATGAGACCGAATCAATTTTAACCAAATGTTGTACTTGAAGCAAACATCTGTGGAATGCATTTTCATTTCTCTTCCTTGGAATTTAGCAGCAAATATTTAATAATGGGCAAAGTTACTGCACCTGAGCAAAGCCGGATAATTCTGCTATAGTTATGACACATTTTTTTTATCGAAGCTGTGATTAAAATAACGTTCAATAAAGCTATAAGACTCAAATCATTAAAACGTACGTACAAATCCTGTGGGTAAATGCGTAAACAAGCCACTGCGTATGCAGCGTACGGGAATTCACCTTCTCTCACATTGGTAAATGTCATTTTACATGCGGCCCTATACCATATTGAATTCAGTTATTCTCTCCACATGGTCCCCTTAAGCTTCCAGCACGTGGGCTTAGTATTAGTACTCGCCGTAGGAGAATGTCAGACTTAGCGGGAGGCTAAGAACAAGTTGATGAGAAAGTCCTCAGAAATTGGCTACCAGGGTGGATACAAGCCGTCAGCTTTGGACACTATCTGCGGCCTTGAGCAAAACCAAATAATCTGCGCCATTAAACCTCAATTCATCCCCGCCGGCGCCCCGCCCAATAATCTCGAGTTCCAGGTGAGCTTATATTGCTGGTTAACACGAAAAATGCTGAATAGATGAAAAGAAAAACCTGCTTAAATTACGACTCAAACCAAGATTTATATGAGACGTGATAGTCTAAAAAGGCTGCCATATTGTGGTTGGTGAATCGAAATAGAAATTAGATCAGTGAAATAATTTTAAAAAAGTGATACAAGAAAGTAGTTTTGGTGTAATAGAAATAGGGCTAAAAATATTGAGGGTGTGGGGTGGTGTGATGAACTCCCCCCCCCCCCCCCTGCCCCCGCCTTGCTAGTTAGGGTTTCAGTCGGAAATAACAGGAGGCGGTAGAATATGAGGGGAAAAGAAAATAGCAAAAAACGTTATTGGACAAAAAAAGGGGTTTGATTGGAAAATTTCTGACTCCACAGTGTCCACATCCCCCCAAATTTTATCTTCGCGATGTGTCTGAAGTAGGCTAAAACAAGTCTGTTTGGAAATCGTTGGCTTGCCCGCAACTAAAATATTCAACATTAATCCCAAGCCGAAGAATACAATTTTTCCTAGTAAAACTTCTTACCCTGCTTGGTGAAATGCGATCCAAGGCAAACGATCTAACCTAAATTTAACCCATAAAAACAACAACACGAAACAAAAAACAGAAAACAGTTTTTTCTTCCAGCTTTTTTTTCACGTACGACTAAACCATGGAAATTTTAGTGTTTGATGAGATGTTGTTGGCTCTTCCCAATAAAAGTGGGCCCTATTTGAAGAAAACCTAAAAGGGCTGGAAACCCGTTAGGAAACCTAGGGCTGGAAGTGTGCTGTAAACAATACGAAGCGTTAACGTTGGTGTTGTAAATTAAAATATAACTTTTGATATAGATGAATAAGACTGACTGGTTATGAAGGTATACACAAAACACAAGCAGCTAGCAAATGGAAACACAAACTAAAAAAAAAAAACATAGCCAAACGATGGCACAATTATCAAACAAAGTTTAAAATGTATTGTTATTAAATTAACACAATATTGTCAATTGGACTGTGAATGACGAGAGTTAACCAATTCACTTGGACGAAACTCAGTCATGGAAAGTCATATTACCAATGTACAATTCATGGAAAACATACTTAACCTTATATGCGGATGACATTTTTCTGCTAGCGATTAATGTCGAAAAAAAGTTAAATGTTGAAAAAATGTTACAAGAAAATTTTATTAAACGTCTAATCCATCTGCATGAAAACGAATTTTAAACAAAGATCAAACTTATTATTTACCAATAATTACGCCACACATTCAGCAAAATACTAGTAATAGTACTACGTGTAACTTAACATGTGAAATGTACAAAATTCATTACAACTGTGAACTGTGTCATTAAACAAAGTACACAATGTAAAATATTAAGGATTGAACTTGACAAAACTGGTAATTCTATATCACCACGTTGCTAAATTAACACTAAGAATTAGAAGAACTCTACAAAATAAGTAGTAGTCTACTCTGAAATAAGTAGTACTCCGCTCTACTCTAAAATAATACTCTAAAATAAGAAGTATTCTACAAAATAAGCGAATACTTGAGAGGAAAAAATCAAAGAGCAATATTTGATGTACTTATAATGTCAAGCATAAAATATGAACTAATGATGTATGGATCTACGACAAAAAGCCTAATATACAATTACAGAAACTATTAATAACGCATTCAAGGTATTATTTAGAATTAATGAACATAGAGCAATACAAAATGAACATTAAAAAAATACCTACTATAACAAAAAGTATAAAATTAAAACAGAAAGAGCTAAGAGAATGGACAAAAAATTGTTAATTAAATCGGTATGAAGAAATCATATTACAAAAGAGGCATACATTTTCAAATGCCCTATCATTTTAATACACTCCCGACAAACTAAAAAATATCATAAATCGTAATGAAATGAGACAAGAAATCAGAAAATTGGTCATACTATAACTGACGAATGAAAGCGATTTGAAGGCTACACTAACAACAAATAACGGAATTAGGGCACGTTTCTTGCTTCCGTTGTAAATACATAATAAAAATAAAGTAACATAACGAAATGAATATAACAACAGAAAATAGCATCGAAATTTAATGGCATTTTTTAACTTAGCCTAATATAATTGCATTTTTAGTACTATTTTGAATTTTTGCATTAACGTTATGTATTTTACTTGCACACACAAGTCTCATTTAAGACTTCGTGCTTGTACAGAAAACGTGTACAATAAAGCATTATTATTATTTTTTTGTTATTATTATTATATTATTACAAAAAAAGCACTCCTTTAACCTTAAAGTCACCAGCGTCAAGTGGCACTTCCATATCGGTCCCACACAAATGTGTCCAAAACACAATTTTTCTCAAACTTCTCCTTTCGTCTTCTCTTCTTTTCAGTTTCATTTTAGAACTTTCCACTCCGCCCGCCACTTTCTCTCTCCTTCTCTCCCTCTCCATTTTGGCAATAGTCACACGAGCAACAGCATTATTCGTGCAGCATAATTCCGTCATAACTGCCTCCGTTTGCCGTCCCTTCTTCCTCGTTTTCACGTTAAATTTTACCGGGAGTGGAGTTAATGAGGTCCCATTGAGGACGGTCCTGCGCATGAAAGTGTGAACACTCCCCCGTTGGCCTTTTAGGATCCATTCACTGGGCTCGTGATCTGTCACGCGGATTCAGCGTCATTTCTATACATTTGTGCTTCACCTCCGCTGACTCCGAATTAATGGTCGAGAACGGGCAACGTCCGGTTTCCGTCACCGCACTCCGGACACCCACCCTATACCACTCCGGGTGGTGCAGACGAAAAATCGGATGAAAAAAAATGGAAGGGAATTCTGTAAATAACTGGCTGTTTTTTTTTTTTTTT